>ONZK01001780.1:6026-24048 GCA_900322385.1 Pharnaceum exiguum | reverse complement strand
TCCCTCCCTCCTCTTGCTCAGCCTTCCCCTCCTATTGCCCCCTCCCCTTTTTTCCCAATATCAGGATATCATCTCATCGTTAGTTCTCTCTATTTACCTTTTTCCACATATCACATGTCGCTCCTCCCTAATGTCCCACTTATAATAACTCTCTTCATTTCCTTTATTTTAACCTCCCTTCTCCCAGCTTATTTTATTTTATGAGAAGTTTTAAAGTTTATTACTTATTACGAATATGCTATCGTATAGAAGTGTTGAGCCCAGCATGCATAGATAAATCACACGAAAAAAATAAAAATTAAAGGGTATGGCATGTAAGGATAGTAATTGTGTTAAAATACTGCTCAACAATTTTCTGCTTCACATTTCTACACACAATAGATGATCTGACGTACAATCGAAGACTCAACTTTGCTTGTTGTTGAAATCCTGGCATTTCTCCCCTTCCAGACACTGCGCACTTCTGCAGTTTAATAATTTCATTTCTAGCCCCTCTCCTTTTACATATCTTTGTAAGCCAGGAAACTGTTCCATGCCCAGTCCAGCTCTTCAGCTGAAGATTTAACCATATTAGTGTCCCTGTAACACACCTCTTGAGAACAGGAACTCGAAGAACACTTGATTGTGTTTGACAGACAAGGTTTTACTCAAGTGTCGTTATGTTACGGGCCTTTACGCAAATATAACGGAAATTTGAGTTGCCGATATGTAACGGTGTTTTGGAATTCAAGACAATAAAAGGCCATTATAGCTGTTGATGACGGCCGCACGCCGTTATTCCCATCATTACCATTTCAATGCCACCAACCACGTGCCCACAATGGTACTAAACTAAGAGTTTTACACCTATCACAGTCATATGCATATTAGGAACCTAGTTTATGATAATAAGTGTTAAAAATGTAACAAATATCTAGCCATGATGACCGTGATCGGTTACATGACACTTGTGCCATCCCGTTTTCACAATTCTGCAACCGTCTCCGCAAACACAACTGCATTTGAAAACCCTGATGACAGCCTGAGTATTGCACAAATTACATCCTTCTTCACTTAGTATACCAAATATTGAACGCCTGTTCATAGGGAGTCTTGGCACTTGACACGAACAAAACTCATGCCATAGAGATGCAATATCTTGGCCACACAATACCACACAACAAAAGATTGACGTTTCAGGCTTTTGAAATATATTGTTTTTGCTAATGAAAAGAAGGGATTAGCATGCGTAGCTGTTATTTCCTTTATTAATATATAACTCCATGCCAGAGCAATATTTCTTTTCTATGACAAACTTAGGACAAATAATTAAACAAAATTGAATTGCAGTGTGGTTAGTCCAAACAAAAATCAAACTTATTATATATAACTCCATGCTAGCAGAGCAATACTTCTTAACCAAACCAAAGTGATTTACAGTGTGGCTATAGTCAGAAATGTTTTTGCAATGTATTTACCTTAAGATGTAAGTAACCATTAGATTGAAATATTGCTCCTAGAATTTTCCATAAACACTGGAACGCTATGCATCAGGCCATATTAGAGCTTCCTTTATTATTTTCAAGAATGAATTTGCAGACTAAAAGTACCTTTACTTTGTTTGTCTTACAGGTAAGAGGTTTCTGAAGATTGCGAAGTCTCCCATTTCTCCTCCTATGCGATTTCCATACGAAATTACTCCATCCGGAATCTCTTTGTTAAGTGATGATGGCATAGAAGTCTCAGGACTGCAGATAAATGCAATACACTACGATGGTAATTATCATTTCTCACCAAAAAAGAACCAAATTTCATTGTTTAGTAATGGTGAACTTGTCAATGGCCGATTAAGAGCTAGAAAGACTAGGAAATGGCAAATTTCGTCAATGACAGTGTTGGTAATATTAATGTTGTGGCATGCAATACCTAGCTAGTTGTTCGGAATTTTTAAGTCGTACACATAAGTTTTTTTTTAAGTTGTGGTTAAGTTGTTATCTTTACTTTTTTTCTTTGTCTCTGATATTTCATTTTGGGTCTTATTCTTTGTTGTAAAATGGTGGCCTGCTTCTTTTTTCAGGTCATAATAACATCATACTTGGTGAAGCATCTTGAAGGGGCTCTTCTAGGTAGAAACAAAGTAGCAACTTGTACTTAGGAAACAATTTTAAGACCCATGTAGCCATAAGCCATGCACATTGGTGAGAATCTTGTGCGTACCTACGCACATTGGTGAGAATCTTGAGCTTGCCTTCATTTTAGACGAGGTCTTTGGAATATACTTGGAGATAGAGTTGCTTATTTATAGTTCGATTTCATAATGTTATAAGGTACTTCATTTAAATGTCTATCATTGAAAACATTTGGAAACGTCGTAATGGCCACCTCTTTGAAAACATCCCCCGCTTGAAACTCCTCGTTCACACACTTTTTATGGAATTTTTTTTAGGGGGGAGGGGGAGAAGAACACACTTGTTTCTGTAATGATGTTGTGGAGAGTGAACTATTTTCTTGAATCGGGTCAACCAACAAAAGATTTGGGGATGTCCTATCCTCGAATTGTAAAATTTCTCTTAACATGATAGTTGATGTTACTACGTTTGACGTGGTTGAGGACATGCCAACACCGCCCCCTAGCCGGTCGAGAGTGGGATAGGCCAACACCACCACCTCCACCTCCACCTCCGGCAAGTGATAGGAAGAGAAAGGCCAAAGATCTTTCTATGCAAGAGAGGAGATTGGCAAGCGCAAAAGAACTTGCACTCATCGATGATGTTTTGGTGGTACCACCTCCACTTGGCCACTTGTAATGATTGTAGTTAGATCTTTTGTACATAAAAAATCTCACTTGTAATGATATGTTGCACTCCAAACTTGTGGTATGTCTGTGTTGTGTTTTCTCAGTCTCATGGTTTTAGTCTGTTGATAGTTGCGAATCTACTTTACACATAAGAACGAGTGAATGACGAGTATTTTATTGCATACACATTTGAGACGAATCACCATTTAACAAACAAACTAACTCATTTAAAAAACTAGTTAATGGATTCCAACAAAGTGAGTCCCCCAATTTTCAATGTAAACAAAACTCTAGTAAAACAATTAACAATTATGAACAACTATGAACAAACATGATCACTAAAAAAATTGAAAAATGATTGACATAAAAAAAGAAAATTTATAAAGTAAAAAATGGCATAGAGATGGAGAGGGTGAGGTAGAGGTAATGGAGAGTAGGAAAGAAAGCAAAAAACATACGAAATTGATGCTACCAACTATCTCCTACAATTCCTCATCATATCCTCATAAGCGGCTTTAATTAGCGCAGTGGATGAGCTAACTCCGAGACTCGCACACTTTAGTTCTTCCTATGAATAAGAATATTTTTGCTCAATCCTATATAAGTATATCTCAGTCCAGTGTTTAGGCCATTTCCTCACTTAGTCAATCACTAAACAAATAGGAAGTCTAATGAGCCATAAATTAGATTAGGGATTGATTAATCAAGTGTATAATTAGATTAAATAATGATTTCTTGCAAATGGACTACTATGGTTGGATGACGAAGGCTTCCATGAGAAGTTAGTGTTTATGTGAGAGACCGCAGAGAAGAGAGGAAGCAAAAGGGGGCGAGATAGAATTTAGAGGTCGGGGTAAGGGGATTGATCGAGGGTAATTCTGTTGCGGTAACGGGTACACTGTTGTTTTATGTTTAAGTTTTACTCTTTTTAGTGTATTTCATTCCTTCTCATTCAATGTTTGTTTTCTCGCTTTTTTTCCTCCTAATTTAGGTGGGAAATAATTTCTTTATTATTTCCATAATTAAGGAATTGGTATGAAACATACTTTGTCAGGGGCAAAAAAATTATGTCACTATAAGTGTGTCTAGCTTAATAATAGCCACAGTGAAATTTCACATGGCATAAACATTAAGTTAAAATTAATTTTTGATAGGTTTTATAAAATCCAATGGCTAGACCTAATTAGGCCACAATTTTCAATTTTTATTTTATGGCCTAATTTGTGGCACAAGTTATCATTTGATGTAGTGCACCTTCAAATGGTGACAAACTTCTTATGTGTCATTCATCCAGGTGTAGATACATGGGCTCTGGACTATGAGAAATCAATCTCTTTCGACTAGGTAAACAAGTGCACCTACCCGGCAGGTAGATTGAATACGGATGCAAAGACTCGCCACCAATTTTATTTAATATTATTATACTAGGAAAAAATTGGAAGACTTTTTTAGTAATGCTAAATTACAACCTTTTAAAAAATGCTATTGTTGAACAATTTGCTCTTTTTGATTCATTAATTGTTTTAGGATACCTCCATATCCTAAATCAGAAGCATTTGTTTCAAAGATTTTAGGGAGGTTTGGATCAACAATATGTGTACAAGTAATGGTTAAAACATGGTTTTTAAGTTTGACGAACAATACTAGTATATTCATCAGTTCAAGGACAGGGTTGTTTCCTTAGTCTATCATGGAGTGGTTTTGTAAGTCGGTCAATATTAGGACAAAAGTCCAAGACATAATTTAAACTTCCTAAAAATCTTTGTAATTGGGTTCTGGCAATGATTCGGTTTGGGAGTTTTGTAGCGAAAATCAAAGATCTCTCTATAGGGGTAAAAGTCTCTTTAGAGATATAATGACCCAAAAAAGGATTTTTGTTTGAAAGAGAGAGATTTTAGATTTTGAAAGTGCTAAGCCATTTTATTGAACGACGGGAAAAAAGGTTTTTAAGTGTTTGAAATGTTGATCAATGGATTTTGAGAAAATAAGAACATCATCAATATAGAGAATGCACAAATCAGAGTGAGGGTTGAAGATATCATTCATTTTCTTTGTAACTCATCGGGAGCATTTTTCAAGCCAAAAGGCATGACACTCCATTCATATTGTCCAAAAGGGACAATAAAAGATGTTATGTATCGATCATTGGGAGTGATTTGTATTTGTCAAAAACATGATTTCATATCAAATTTTGAGAAGAGAAAGGCTGAATGTAGCTTTTTTAAGAGGTCTTTTTTATATGGTATAGGATAACGGATCCATTTGCGGGTTATGTTTAGGAGGTTTGTAGTTGATGACAAGTCTTGGTGTGCCTCTCTCAATTTCTGAGATCTTGTTGACATAAAAATTGCGCAAGACCAAGAGGATCGTGTTGAAATTAATTCTTTTTCTTCCAGATCAAGGATTTCTTGACAGTAATGGCTTTCTAAGTCTGCAATTCTTTGCATTGGTGTTACTTTTGTAGGGATATCTTTTTTATTAAAAGTTGGTTCATATGGGAGGTCAACAATGTGTCTCTTCATATCTCTAAAACCTTCTAAAAGAGAATAAGGACTCCTCTATTCATCCCCAATGAACAGTGTCGAGTTAGGTGAACAGTAACTTGAAAATGAACAGTACCCTATTCAGCTGTATGTATGAAAAGCCACGTCACTTTAGTGTAATCTTTATTTAATAAAAAAAAACATTCCCTGCTACTTACAACAGCCGCCTGTAGGCTGTAGCTACCCTTCACTTTCTCTCTTTTCCCTTTCTAAGATTACACTCTTCAGCCATAACAGATGTTAACATATTCAATCCTTCACTTCCTCCAATTTTCCCAATCTTGCTCTCATTTATTTATGATCTTCCTCTCCACTTTCTTCCCTCCTTTTCATTTGATTAGACTGTTTGGGGGAAAAAAAAGCTACCCAATTGCTTCTATCACCTCTCCTCTCACTAATGGGTGAAATTATCAAATTAAGTTTTGTTGCCAATCAAATGTCTTTTCAAATTTCTCCCTAAATCTATCTCAAGATTGTGTACTTAGCTTGGTTGCATTGGCTCCCAAATAATTTAAGGAGATAATATTTGTAATTAAATTTTACAGATCGAGGGTAGCAACATGATTAATTCCCCCTTTCTTTTTTTTTTTTGTCCAATTGTTTGCCTATATAAAGGCTGTTGATGGTGCCAATTGCAACACACCAGAAAACCTCACTCGAAGGTATGCTTTTCCAATAAGGTCAGCCCAGTCCAATAAAGTCAGCCCGACCCACTTAAAATCAGCTGATTTTCCCTAATTAATTAATTATTTAATAATTAGTTTCTTGGGGAAGAATTAACTGAAATTATATCCAAATCCGAGTTCAAATAGGCCAAAACATTGAAAATCTATCAGATAAAAACCCATAACGCGTCTTATCCAGATCGCACAGACCAGGAAGAGTCCTGGTCCCACAAGAATCGTGCGCCAGGCGCACGATCACGCCACGTGGCGTGTGTGGCCCGCAGGAAACGTGCGCCCGGCGACGTTTCTCTCCCGATTTCTTATCTTTTTCTTTCTGGCTTTTTCCCCAAGAAACCCTACACTATAAATACCGACCCCCACACGTCATAATATTCACGCCGAGTTTGATAAACTCGTTCTTTCTCTCTCTAGTCTATCTTAGCATATAACAACCCTTACTTCTAAGCCTTGTCCCGCGGTAATTCTACCTTATATCTCCCAACCTTGCATATTTTAGCACTTATAAACCGTTATTTTGCACCCGAGTCATATTTTGTGGAGTTATTAGGCGAGTCCCGTCATGTTTCTCTTGTTTTTTATGCAACTAGTTCATTGGATAGTCTTACTATGGACCCCGATTCAGGTACTGAAGGCACTAACCGGTTTTGTCAATTATCACCCATATTGTGCAATGTAACTTATAAATGTTCAAAGTGGTCACTAACATTTAAATTAACCACTATGTGCTAATAATGGAATATTATTGCATGTTTACACCTCGCCTAACAATAAATTGCATGTGATTTAAGATGACTAAATTAGATAGTAATTGTTTTAGATTGTTTAATCAAACGTATGGTTAAAGCGCATATAATCGAATTAATTGTCTAGTAGAGGTACAAATTTTGCCCCCGAACCACTACAGTTTTCTGGTTAAAACCTTGCTTGCCAATCGTCCCTTTCGGTATTGTCCCTTCGGTAAATAATGGCAAGTGAGAGGCATTTCATTTACATTTCGCAATAGCATATAGCAATATAAATAGTACAAAAGGTTTTCCAATTGTTTTCCTAATAATAATTATACCTAAATAAAATTGGAGGCGACTCCTAGTCGGGGTTACCTAAATCGAACGGGGATTATTGATCTCCTATTAGTCACGAGGCCCAGGCGTCTACACATCCCCTGCTATTTCATTTGGTCCTGAATAAGTTAATGATAAGGAACAAGTTGTTGAGGTTAAGGAAGGGGAAGCTAAATCCGAAGTAAATGTCAAAGGCATGGAAGAATCAGTTGATATTGATGTGAATGTGGCTCCCAGGATGAAGCCGCTTATTTCGTAACTGCTTCGCCATAGATGCAAGGTCTTCTGAATGGGAAGGCTGTTCCGCAGGGGGAATAAGTGACTGATCAAGTTCTTAAGTCAGTTGATTATTTCATGGCCTTAGCTGAACGTGATGGGGATCTCAGCTTAGAGTTTCAGGAGAAACAAGAGAATGATGAAATGAAGAATGCTCTTGAGAAACTCCAGGTTGTTCCATCTACCTCTCCATCTTGTTTCACCTTCTCCTAATGTGTCTTCTCTCGGTTACAAGAATGTAAGTATGGTGGGTACCATGATCTTATCATTGTGCATCCTTTTCACGGTGAGAAAGATCAACCTATGCATATATGATGATCCTTGATGATCCAACATGGAACAACTTTGAAACAAGGAACCATTAATTAGTATTTCATATGGACTCCCTTTCACCTTCATCTTCATGAAGTTTGAGATCATTTGGAACTCGAGCTATCATTAGCCATGGCTATGTACAAAGTTTGACGAGGTTGAGTCAATCAATATTGAAACCGAAAAGTTCTTCCTGATCTAGAAAAAATTGAGCATGTTGTTCTAGAACAAGTTGTAGAAGTTGAGACAGAACAAGTTGAGGAAGTCGAGGTTGAATTTCTGAAGTGTTCACGCTCTTGCTCATGAGAAAGAAATTGTTGAGAATGTTGAGGTTGAAGCTGGTTTTGGTATTGTACCAAAATAAGTCGAGGTTTGCTTGGTGTAGATATTAAAGGTCAGGAAGTTAATCTGCAAAAAATTGATGTTGTTCCGACCGAGGTTCAGAACATGTTCATTCAAAAAAAAAAAATATCAAAAAAAATGATGATGAACATGTTCCAGAACAAGTACATCATGGTCATATAGCTGATGAGCCAACTTCCACCAGACCTAAAGCTGAGCCGATGAGGAACATGGATGTGATAAGTTGATAGTTTGGTGTGGAGATGATTACGAGCTTTAATGATGCTCCGGAACATGTTATAATACATGTTACTCCGTTTCCGGAACATGATGTTGACTAGGGCTGATTTTCAGGGGGAACAAGTGCATAACCAACAACCAAGAGTGGTTATCTCAGAACATTGTCTTGCTTGGTTGAACGAGATGATGCACTTGATATGAAATCAAGGCCTTAAAGAAGAAATAAAATGATGCTCGTGTTTGATACGATGCAACCTGTTTCTTCTTATCCTCTAGTTACTATCTCACATACCACTCCACCTATTGATGAACCTATTCCATATACAATTTATTTTTCTCCTCAAGCTACTTCACCCTTCTTCAAATGAGTACCTTGAGTCATTATGTTTGCACTTCTAAGTTGTGGTTATTGTTTCTCTCTTGAACCCATGACTTTCCATATCTCACTAGGACTTGTGTTTGTTTTTGATGCTCTTGGACGTGTTTATGCTCTTTGTGTGTTTTGAACGTGTCCTATGTTTTGCATGCACCTATCTTTGTTCTTGCGTGTCTATCATGAATAGAAACTATTTGTAGTGCGGGGAAATTATTTACGCCATATTGACTTGACTTGATGATATTTTCCATGTTCTTTTGATCTTGATTTTTGATGATGCCAAAAGAGGGAAGAAGAAATGTGTTAGGCGTGCAAAATCCTAGTCTAGTGTTCTAAATGTGAATCTCTCTTCTCTCTTGTCTCTCTTGTGTTAGTCCCTCTTGGTTGAAGTTATTCTGTAACCTGTTCTGTATCTAGGAAAGTGTGTTGTTTCGCAATCTTTCAAGTTGTTCCACGATCCATCATGTCGTACACTCTCTTATACTGTTCCATGACAATTCATCTCGGTTACCTCTCTCTTGCATTGCTACACATTTGTGCTTAATTGATTTTACATTCATGTTTCATGATAATTTGAGCACACTTGTTTGTCATCATCAAAAAGGGTAAATTTGTTGAGTCCCTAGTGTTTTGATGATGACTCCAAGTGTACAAATGCAATTTAACATCTTACTTGAATGTGTAGCAAAGGTTATATTGTTTCCAAGTGTGCATGGGCTCTTACGAACATTAATGGTAATGCATAAGTTTGGACAAATACATAGCAAAAGAGATGGACATTAATAAAGATGGGCTATCATACCACTTAGTACCTTTATGAGATTTTCTCATAAAGGTACTAAGTGGGTCATTCTAGAAATAGTCTTCCAATTTTTCAAAATCGGGGTAAGGCTGCGTACATCAGGCTCCCTCAGTACCCTATCTTAGATGTGAACATACTTGGATTGTTGTCGTTGTTGTTGTTGTTGTTGTTGTTATCAGACCACATCACAATTGGGTCTAAGTCTAGCCCTTGTTTGTAGAAGATTTGGGTCTAAACTGTGGAACATCTTTAACTCGTACGGAACAGGTAGACCCGAAACAGGTTCCGCCACGTGGAGTGCGACAGTTGGATGACCCGAATGTCCAAACAAGCCGACCCGGTTCGGATGATGATAATATCTGATGAAGTAAGCTCCACATGTGGTGGGACCCCCTATGGTTGGATAACAGACAACAAGTGGGCACAAATGTTCCATACCCACTTGCACTACAAGCTATTATCCAAAGGGTAAAGACCTGGTCTGCTTCCTTTGTCACTTAACCAGAACTGATATATCAACATCAATGAGGAGGTCGTCAGCAGAACAACATCATAAATTCATAATTAAAGAAGAAAGGGAAGGCTCCTGATAAATGATTAATTATACATATTTTGGGTCATTAATATTTGGGTATTTTGATAATAATGTATCCCTAAATGGTCTTATTAAGTTACATTTATATTTTAGGTATATTCGGAGAAGTTTGTTCAATTGCGAGATGAAAACGCTAAACTGAACAGTTTCGTCGACTGATCTTGCAGAGGCTGTATCTCCCTAATTTGTGGTCGTATGGAGATGATTCAAGATGTTCTGAAAAACTTGGAGCGCGATCTACAACTTTCTTATTTTGAGTTTGAAAAGTTAAGGTCGGGATGCTATCCGAATTTGCAGCCAAAGTCGGTACCTTGCAGCTGTTCCAGGTAAATGTGACGAATTCCCTTTAGCCCAAAAAGTCCCAACGTGTATCACCCTTAACCCAAACCTCTACTCAGCCACAGCACTAGTCAATTATTACCCATTAACAACCTCACTAAATCAAAGCGCAAAAGAGAAAGTCAACCCTTAATTCTCTAACTCGTAACAATTTCTCTTCAATCAGCCACCACATCAAAGCAGTCTT
Organism: Pharnaceum exiguum; assembly: GCA_900322385.1. Lineage (NCBI taxonomy): Eukaryota > Viridiplantae > Streptophyta > Magnoliopsida > Caryophyllales > Molluginaceae > Pharnaceum > Pharnaceum exiguum. The sequence goes on along the minus strand of ONZK01001780.1, from coordinate 13,513 downwards.
ACCCTTCGTCATTCTCACCATCATCACACCCGTAACCTACAGACATATCCAGCAGCCTTCATCATCCTTCTACCCTTTTTAATCCCAAAACATCATCAGCCTCTTTTATCCCCGTACAAACTGTACCCCATCAGCCAACCTATCCATCGACATCATCACCATCTCACCTTCACTTTAGCCTTCATTCAAACACGACCAGCCTGCCTCCACTTCTCGGCCACTCACATCACCACACCAACCGCCAACACGACTCATCTCAACCACCAACCAGCCACAATTCCTCACGCCAGCAGCAGCTAGTTGGCACTCCTTGGGCGGAAACGAAGGACAGCGAAGAGGATGTTTTTGGGTATAGGTTTCAGTATTGGGTTCAATCATATTCAACCTCAATGAGAATTCTAAACTCAACTTCATCTTTATTTTCTGTTTATTTAGTTATGTCTGAGTAGTTTTCCTACTAGCAAGGGCATGTAGTAGATACAATTTATTTGGGCTTATGAGATATTGAATTGCCCTTCATCTATATAATTGGCTTGTTTTGAATATTCAATCAAATTTTTGTTGACCTTTATGTTTCGTGTTTAATTATTTTAGCATGCGCAACTAATCTAATTTTCACGAGCCTAGTGGCAACTAATAATTAAAATTGGGTTACAGCTTTCTGGCTTAATTTTATGTGTTAGTAATTTGATTGTTTTGGGCGATAATTACAATTAAAGCTTTATTGTTGTAATTGTGGTTCAATTTGGTGGTATCTACCGTTAAATAAAGCAGTTTAATTTTGAGGTGTAAGAATACACGAGTGCAATTGCATAACGTGCGTCCGATTCATTAAGTTAGGGTTAAACTTGTATGCTCTCATAGGGTTTGGCTTTTATAAAATGGTAGATTGGGAATTACGCTTGCTTTTAAGGAGTTCTTCAAGTCGAGTGTTCAATTAGTTAGTTATATCATCGATGATTAACCCGATAAATTGAAGAAACTATATGTGTCTTGCTAGGATTCTCCATATTTGACTTATCTCATTTTAATTTGCATTTATTTTAATTGTTCTCTAGTTTAGTATTTTTCTTCTCATATACCGATTTAACCCCCCCATTAGTTATAATTAGAATAGTTAAGTTATTTTCTTTTTAATAATATTAATTTCAAGTTAGCAAACTAGTCTCTTTGGGAACGAGCCTTACTTGCCTATCTACTATTTAGCAATTAGTAAGTGAAATTATATTATTAATTTGTTGTGTAAACGACAACCAACAAATTTTGGCGCCGTTGACGGAGACTATTATTTGCCATTTTGAAGTATTTTTGTTTAAAGAAAATTCACAGTTAAAAAAAAAATTCTGCAATTTTCGTTTTCTTTGTTACTTGTTACTTATTTGCGTTGTTATTGTTATTTTGAAGGTTTAAAAGTGATATATGCAACGACGGAGTGGAAAATATACAAGTAGACAAGACCAGAAACAGGCTAAGAAACAAGCGAAAAAGAAGATAGAAGAGGAAGACAACACTTTTACCCTCGACATTCTTTTTGGTGAGATTGTTTCTAAACCTTCCGAAATGGCTCAAACTATTACAGAGCTTGCTGCTCCTAATATGCAAAATGAACCTCTTTGCATTATTTTTTTTCCTGTGATTGAAACTTTCAAGTTTAATTCTGATTTTATTCAATTATTACCTACTTTTCGTGGTGCACTTGGTGAATGTCCTTATAGACATCTAAAAGAATTACATGTTGTGTGTACTACTATGAAACCCCATGGAATTGATAATGATGTGATTAAGTTGCGTGCTTTTCCATTCAGTTTGAAAGATGATGCTAAAGTTTGGCTATTTGATTTACCTGCTGGTAGTGTCAGGACTTGGGATCAAATGAAAAAGTTTTTGCTAGCTAATTTTTTCCCTACTTCTCGTACTGCCACCATTATAAAAGAAATTTCTGGAATTCGCCAATATACCGGTGAAACTTTATATGAATATTGGGAGAGATTTAATCGTTTATGTGCTAGTTGTCCTAATCATCAAATTACTGATCATTTATTCATTGTTTATTTCTATAAAGGTCTTTAATTAAATGAAAGATCTCAATTAGATGCTGCGTGTAATGGAGCTTTAGTTGATAAAACACCACCTTAAGCTCGAATGATGATTGATAACATGCCTTCTAACTCTCAATGTTTCTCTAATAGACAAGAGCACCATAGGAAAGTCAACCATATTGATGTGTCTTCTTCCTTAGAGTAAAAATTAGACACTTTGACTACCTTAATGAGCCGTTTCTTAGTTGGTAATGCTCAAGTAAAGTTGTGTGGTATTTGTCAGAATGTTGACCATTCCACTAATTCTTATCCAACTTTGTGTGAAACAGAAGAAGGTAATGCTTTGGGTAACTTTCCTAATTCATCACAAAGGATATACAATCCTTATTCTAGTACCTACAATGAGGGATGGAGAGATCATCCGAATTTTAAGTGGGGGAACCAAAATAATAAATTTTCTAATTTTAGCAAACCCCCGGGCTTTAATAATCATGGTCAGAATTTTTGTTCTTCTTCTACCGAACAAGGTCAAACGCAATCTCAAGGTGTATCTACTGATGAATTATTGAGAACTTTCATTGGCACTACACAATCTAGTATTCAAAACTTGGAGAATCAGATGGGACAGTTAGCTAATGAGCTTAATCACATTAAAGCTCAAAATTCCAATCAACTTCCATCTCAACCTTTAAATCCTAGGGAAAGGTGCAAATGCTGTTACTTTGAGGAGTGGAAAAGAAATGAAAGTTACAGAAAAACCGAGTGTCCATTCTATAGTCAGCCCTAGAGTTATTGAGAAGGAAATAGAGGTAGCTACTACACCACCAGTGAGTGAGAATAAGAAGGATAACGAGAACCAAGTTGATGAATTGTATCCTGAGATTGAGATTCGCCCTCTTTTTCGTGGTAGGTTAGCTAAGAACAAGAAAGTAGAAGCTAAAAAGGATATGTTTGAGATATTTAAGAAAATTGAGGTGAATATCCCTTTGATAGATACTATTAGGCAAGTCCCTCGGTATGCTAAGTTTCTTAAAGATCTTTACACTAATAAGAAGAAACTTAAAGGTAATGAGAGAGTGATTGTGGATGAGAATGTATTAGCGGTCTTGCAAAAGAAATTGCCTTCCAAACAGAGTGATCGTGGCATGTTTTCAATCACCTGCATTATAGGGAATACTAAAATTTCTGGTTGTATGTTAGATTTAGGTGCTCCTATTAATGTTATGCCTTATTTTGTGTACGATTCTCTTAATCTAGGTCGTAACCTACAGGGTGGTGATTTACTTATCCGATAGGTCTACAGTTTACCTAGAAGGTCTAGTAGAAGATGTTTTAGTAAATGTAAATGATTTGATTTTCCCTGCAGATTTTTATGTGCTTAAAACTGACAATAAGGGGCATGCACCATCTCTTAATTCAGCCCCTATTCTGTTAGGTAAACTTTTTCTTGTTACCGCTAGAGCTAAGATAGATGTTTTTAATGGAACACTCTCTATGGAATTTGATGGTAATGAAATTTCGTTCTATATTTATGATGCCATGAAATATCCTACTGATAATTCTTTTTCTGTATGCCTAATTGACGCTATTGATCCTATTGTTGAGAATGTGTTCGAGTTGACTCATGAGGACTCAATGCAGTATGTTTTAATTTGAGCATTAATGAGCATTCGCTTGATGATTTTCATGTGAAGTGCAATAAGGAAATACTCCATTTGGTTAAAGAGTTATCTGATTGTCCTACATTAGATTTTAATGTTTTCATGATTGAGTTACTTGTTCAGCATGATAAGTTATTGCCATCTGTTGTGAAACCCCCTTCTCTTGAGTTGAAACAACTGCCCTCTCATTTGAAATATGCCTATTTGGGTCCAAATGACACTCTTCCTGTTATAATTGCTAATAATCTTTCATAGTCTCAAGAAGAAAGATTAATTAAAGTGGTTAAAGAAAACACAACTGCTTTGGTTGGACGTTAGCTGATATTAAGGGAATTAGCCCTTCTACATGCATGCATAGGATCCTTTTAGAGGATAATTCTAAGCCTTTTAGGGAGCCCCAACGCAGACTTAACCCTTCTATGATGGAGGTAGTGAAGAAAGAGATTATTAAGTTATTAGATGCAGGGGTCATTTTTCCCATCACCGACTCCCAATGGGTCAGCCCTATACATATAGTGCCTAAGAAAACGGGTATCACTGTTGTAGAAAATTATCAAGAAGAGTTAATCCCCACTAGAATGAAAAATGGATGGAGAGTGTGCATAGACTATAGAAAGCTTAACGCTTCTACTAGAAAAGACCATTTTCCCCTTCCTTTTATGGATCACATGTTAGAGAGATTAGTTGGGCGTTCACATTATTGTTTCTTGGATGGTTATTCCGGCTATAATCAAATTGTGATAGCACCTGAGGACCAACAAAAGATCATTTTTACTTGTCCGTTTGGAACTTATGCTTACCATAGGATGCCTTTTGGTCTTTGTAATGCTCCAGGCACTTTCCAAAGATGCATGATGTCTATCTTTTCTGATTATGTGACTAATATTATTGAAGTGTTCATGGATAACTTTATTGTTCATGGTGATTCATTGATGCATGTATGGTAAATCTTGAGCTAATTTTGAAAATATGCATTGACACTAACTTGGTACTTAATTTTGAAAAATGTCATTTCATGGTTGAACAAGGTATTGTCCTAGGTCATGTAGTCTCTTCTAAGGGTCTTGAAGTGCACAAAGCTAAGGTCGATGTGATTAAATCTCTTCTTTATCCTAGTTGTGTGCGTGAAGTACGTGCGTGTTTAGGCCATGCTGGTTTTTATAGGAGATTTATTAAAGATTTTTCTACAGTTGTTTAGCCATTATGTGCTTTATTGCGAAAAGATGTGACTTTTGATTTTTCTGATAATTGCAAAGTGGCTTTTGATTTGCTTAAAGAGAAACTGATTTCTGCTCCTATTATTCAACCATCTGATTGGAATTTACCATTTGAAATAATGTGTGACGCTAGTGATAAGGCGGTTTGTGCCGTTTTAGGACAAAGAGTAGATCGTGTTCCACATGTCATTTATTATGCTTCGAGGACACTAGATGATGCTCAATGCAATTATACTACCACTGAAAAAGAATTATATGCCATTGTGTTTGTATTGGAAAAGTTTCGATCTTATTTGTTAGGTACCCAGGTTCTTATTTTTTCTGATCATGTTGCTTTACGTTATTTGTGGAAAAAGAAAGAATCTAAGTCTAAACTTTTAAGATGGGTCCTTCTTTTATAAGATTTTAATTTATAAATACGTGATAAGAAAGGCATTGAAATATTGTTGCTGACCTCTTAGTAGAATAATACAAGATAAGGAGTCCATCCCTTTGTCTGATTTATTTCCTGACGTGCATTTGTTTTCTTTGCAAATTAATATGCCTTGGTATGCTGATATTGTTAATTACATTGTTTTCTAATGGCTATCTTTACATTCTTATTGATGTGGACTATGTGTCAAAATGGGTAGAAGCTAAGGCTACTAAGAAAGATGACTCTAAAGTGGTTGTGAAATTTGTTAAAGAGCATATTTTTAACACTTTTGGTGTGCCTAAGGCTATTATTAGCTAGTGATACGGGAACACACTTTTGCAACCGTACCCTTGAGGTTTTGTTCAAAAGATACCATGTTACTCACAAAGTTTATACCGCCTACCTTCCTCAAACCAATGGCCAAGCTGAAATTTACAATAGGGAGATCAAGTCTATTTTAGAGAAAGTTGTAAATCCTACCCGAAAAGATTAGAGTGACCGATTAGATGATGCTTTATGGGCTTATAGAACTGCTTATAAGACTCCTATTGATATGTCACCATATCGTATGTTATTTGGTAAAGCTTGCCATCTTCCTGTTGAGTTAGAGCATAGAGCATTTTGGGCCATTAAGAAATGTCATCTTGACGATAAAGATGCAGGTTTGAATAGAAAATTGCAACTAAAAGAATTAGAGGAATTTAGGAATGATGCCTATGAGAATTCTAGGATTTATAAGGAAAAGACTAAACTTTATCATGATAAGATGCTTTTTAGGAAAAGTTTTGATGTGGGAGACAAAGTTCTGCTTTACAACTCTAGACTAAGGTTATTTCCTGGTAAGTTGCAGTCCAAATTTGATGGTCCTTATGAAGTTATTAAGATTTTTGATCATGGGGCTGTGGAGATTAAAAGTTGCAAGACTGGGCAGATTTTTAAGGTGAATGGTCATCGACTCAAAACTTTTTATGATGGATTTGAGGTCTCTTGGATGGAGTTATAGATTTTGAAGACCCCGTCTATATTGACTAGTCACCTAAGAGTAGCACTAGGTCTAGCCAAGACATAAACTAAGGCGCTTTTTGGGAGGCAACCCAACCTACTTTTCTTGTCATTTTTCTACTTTGTTGTGTGTGTATTTATTTTTCTGATTTATCTTAGTTATTCTCTTGCACCTAGTTGATCGCGGGTGTGCATGACTTGTCTATGATGAGTTCTCAAACACATGTCCTAGACTGCAATAATTTGGCATTAAGGAAGTGTAGCCCTTGATGAAAACTTTCTGGTCCAATCTCATTGACACTAGTGACTGAATAGGAAGAGGAAAATTTTGATTCTTCTTTTTGTTGTTTTGAAAGTGCAGGCTGTGACCAATATTCACTAGACCAAAAGCATCTCACTTTTACACTTGTGCGTTGCCATTAAGTTGTGTGGAGTGTATTGTGTTCTACAGATTTGATAGATTGGTCATGGCATTCTATGTTTCATTGAGTAGTTACAGCAGCAATTGAGGGTAGCAACTTAAGAGTAAAATGTTACACATGAGCTGCTATCTTCTTTACATATGCATTAAGTGTCATATAAATGAAGTGTACTGAGTTGTTTAACATCTGCTAGCTTTCCAGTTTCCAGTTCAGACGTGAGTTGCAAAATTTTACTTTCATAACTTAGTTTTCTGTTTTCAGATTGCTTTTAATATTTAAAATTCAAAAATCAAAAAAAAAAAACTTTTTCTGTTAGTTTTTCTTTTTTTTGTTAGTGCAATAAGGAAACACCTCTTCTCTGTAGATTTTCGTATTTTATTAAAGGAAAGAAATTCAAAAAGTTTCCTGCTGTCTTTGGCCATTTTGGAAAGTGTACAAACACTGATTGCAGCAGATATTGTAGATACCGTATTTTGTACGGGGTATTGCCATGCCTAATGACGAAATTCCCCAACCTTATATCCTACGGTTAGCTTGAAACTTCATGGAAATGGGTGCACTGGTGCTTGAGAAAGAAGTTGAAGTCGATTCCAAAACCCGATCCATTATTAATCTTCATTTTGATCATTAATAATAGCCTAGCCCATCCGATTAATTAGTATTAGCCCAATGGCCTGACTATTAACTAATTACTCTATTTCAATTTAGCCCACATAATAAGCCCAATCTAC
>ONZK01001778.1:44276-55552 GCA_900322385.1 Pharnaceum exiguum | reverse complement strand
TCCAAGATTTCTCCCTTCAACCGCCTAAGGCCAACTTCCTGGATTCATCATCATCAAGCCCATCAACAACAACAATCAAGCATCTAGGCCTAAGCTCAAACCGTGTGTCTGATCCGCGGGCTCCAAGAACTCCGTTTTGGGCCCTTTCCCCATCTCGTGCCTCGATCTATTTTGGGAAGGCGAGAGAGGACCGAAACAGTACCCTTGTTAGCAGTTCATATATTCAGACCCGTTAACCGAACTTCCTGCGGTAACTTTGTGATGCAATCCGACGTATTAAACCATTATTTTGAAAAGATATTACTGCATACACAATAGTACGTACATTACTGTAATACTGTTCTCCAGTTTTTCTTTTCTTTTATTTTATTTATTTCCATTGTGAAAGTAAAATTTGTGCAGACATGGCTTTCAGAGTTTCAGGACACTGCACCTCCCCGGGCTCTGAAGATCAATGAATTTGTCAGCCCAACCTGCAAACCATTAAAATCATCAAGGTGAGTACCTCCTGAATGTTTCTCGATAACATTAAAGTGGATCGACGTGCATGTACTGAAGCAAAATATTTCTGCTTATCAATGGCAGATCCCTGCTCCCTAAGTTTTGGACAAATTATGTACCCTACTGAACTTCCCACCGTTACATCGTCAAGAGGCTTTATTGCCTATTGGTACCCGCGCAAGTTGCAAACACGTTAGACATATATATAGCAATGTGAAAATTTTACTAATATAGCGACCTCTATAGCACTAATCAAACTATCAGATAATACCTCCAAAATGGCCCTCAATTTCCTCTAAATCTTCTGTGCACCGGGTGTATATATACACCCTGTGCCACGTCATCGTTTTAATTAAAAAATTAACATTGATGACTAATGGACATTTTTATGTGACTAATAACTAGTGGGTATTTTTATATGACTAATAACTAGTAATAATATGACTAGTGAAATCTTGTATATGACTAATGTCTCTGACGTGGCACAGGGTGTATATATACACCCGGTGCACGGAAGACGGGCTGCTCAATCTCTGCCCAAAAGATTCCGCGAAGCTACTGCAGTACTGATTGACAGGTTGCTACAAACACTCCCAACGCCCCCCATAGTCCCATCCCATCAATGGGAGACAAGCGAAATTTAATCATATTTATTGGACTGATCTGATTTTAAAAAAATTGGTACGGAGTATATGATTTTCTCTAATGTTTGAAATCGTTAAGTTAGATAAATATGTTAGATCGTCCAGTTGTACGATTCGGGTCGGGTTTGGATATAATCAGAGCAAAACTCTACTGAACCAAACGGGCAACCAAAAAAATATGTTAGATCATCAACGGGCCAATATGCATTTGTCTTGCCCAGATTGCCAGAACCAAGCTTAATAATTATCAGAACTTCCACGATGGTCAACCCTTTAAGGTTTATATGTGGCCACCTTCTTATACATGTCCATTTTCACACCTCAAATCCACAAATCTCAACTTTAATGCAAATAAACCTTAAATAAGATTTATGGGTGTGGAATTATAATGCGCTTCTTTTTCTCTTTTAATTTTTTTATTATGTCACTCTCTCTCCATCACGTGGCCCTTTTCAAATAAATTCAAATAAATCTATTTTTCAATAATTATGATAAACCTCATTTTTTTTACACTGTTATAGATTCTCTCAACATTTGACTAAAAACCAGACGTTGATTAGAGCATCCACAATATATAGTCAACCCACTTTGAAGTTTATATGTGGGGTCATCATTCTTACACACATTCTTTTTTCACAAACCTTAACCTCACAAACCTCTATTGCATTATGGATAAACCTCAAATGAGGTCATGAGTGATACATATTAAAGGCTCCCTTTTCTCTTTAAGTTTTTTTTGGTATGCAACTCTCTCTCCTATACGGGGCCTATTTTCTGGTGCATGGTAGGTTTAGAGCATCCACAATGGTGGAACTAAGGTTTATCCTGACAAAAAATTAGGAATTAGGATTTATCAACCATAGTGAAAAAGGTTGTGTTTATCAACTGGAAAAATAGGTGCATCTGCATAAACACTACTAGAAAAACACGGCCCTTTCCACGCTTTCGATTTTGCTATGTCCCCGCTACAAATCGTGGTCAGCCAGTTCCACCACGCTTTTGAAAGCGTGGAAATTTTCAGTGTGGATATTGTGCCACGCTTTTATACCATGCTTTCGCCACGCTAGCTGGCGTGTTCCTTCTAATTGTATCCACGCTATTTGCTGTATTAGTTTGCCGCTATAATTTCCAACTAAATTATTCGTAGTAGCAGCTTTCCAGTTCCACGCTTTAGGTTGACTTTTCTGATCTGGTAGTAATTTTACCCATTTATTACAAATTTGTATATCACGTTTAAACAAGTAAAATAATATACAAAATTAAACTGAGAATTTATTTATGAAAAATTGATCTTATTATATAATGATAACATATTCCATTATCCTTTGTACAATAAAATCAAACTAAATTGTCTTAAAAAAGAGACAAATACTAAGGTGGTGGCTGATCAATTTCTAATTACTGTCATGAGTTCTAGTCATGTTCCTCAAAGCCCCCAGCTTGATGTCACTGTCACCACTTGAAAGCTCCTTAAGAAGCTGGTAGGTAATAGTAGAAGTATTTCACCACAAAGCCACAAAGGAACTGAACTGCAAACCACAAAGTAACACAAAATCAGCTACCCTTTGCCATTGCAATCAAATACAAGTGAATAAAAACTGCAATCAACACAATGAAGGTAGCTGAAACAAAAGGCGAGAAACTAGCTTGATCAAGAGGCAAGTTAAATGCTTTAACTGATGTGAACAAGTTGTATGAAGAAACGACCAACTAACCTGTGAGTGTCTTATAAAAGAGAAAGATCAAAGATGCACGCTATATCGAGCAAAAAACATCACACTAACACTCAGAAGATAAACTTTTTTTTTTGATGGCTCAAAAGATAAACTTTTGAATTACAGTAATGTTTGTTCACCGTCAGAGAAGTACAATACGCAAGGTTGCAATGAGCGTGTGTAGAGTATGCAAAGAGCATAAGTAGCCAGCAATCAACAGCTTAGTTAATTAGATATAAGTAAAATCAAAGAATATCTGTAGCGAGCACACTATAGTTCAGGTACTGCATGGAAGATTAAAGTAGGTGATAGGAAATAGTAGTACATCATCGATTACACAATGCAGCAACAAATTACAGAGTCATATATTTTAAGGAGTCTTACCAATAGTTCTAGATACGATTATCCCTCCTTGCCTCCGAGCACCATACGTTTGAAGGTGGTATAGAAGTGTATGAGTTACCTAATGTTGGCATTGCAATAAGGGGGGAAAAAACTTTAGGTGGTTTCAAAATTTTAGCTAACATGCATATGAACTTCAGTAAAAGAGACTAATTGTTATTCTACTTTAACACCTCTTGTTACTCCATGACAGGTTAGAATTATACTACAAGCAAAGGTAAAAATACAACATGCTACAAGTCTAAATACTGCAGAGCAAAATAAAACAAACATATACAACAATGAACACTTCCCTCTCTTTCTTATTTTCATATATGTCCTAAACAACAAAAGCTTGACCACAATTATCCACTGGAATCATAAACACTAAGTTTGCAAACTTGGAAGAACCACTAATAGTGGCACAAATTGACAAAGCCAAACCACAAATTCAGCAGCCAATGGCTCAGGAAGTAATAGCATAATAGTACATCAATACAACATGACGAATACAAGATAAATTAGAATCGTATTAGTCATTCCTTTCAGGAAGTCACCTCGTCAGCCGTTTAACTTCAAATTAGTCAGACCAAAAAATCAAGCACTACATTGATAAACAAATAAAGATTAAGCACTACCATGTGACCAATGTCGTACCTCTTCTTTATCTAGTTTTCAATCCAGATTAAAAGCCTAGGCCAAACGAAAAGAAAATAAGTCCAATGCAGATTTAGGGAACAATGCATAATGTAAAAATAGAATACCTTTTAAAAGCCAACATTAATCAACCAAAAGCCTGCACCTTTACCATACATTTTTGACATCTAATGAGAAATACAAAACTCCGTAGAGATTTGTAATTGGGAATCTTAGACTCACAGTTCATAAACTAGCATCTAAAGCCATCAGATGAGAAACAGATGATTGCAAAAAATTTATACAACAACAAACAAACCAAGCTGATTAAAGAGAGAGGGGGTAATACCTTCATACAAAATAAACTATGACCCGAGCTACATCTGATATTCTTAAAAGTTCAGAGTGTGAGATTAAAAAAAATAAAACAGAACTCTTGGACTTATGTAGCTCCCAGATTTGAAATTTATCAGTTTTCAATTGATTTAACAAGGTTCAATTGAAAAACTTGAATAAAAAAATATAAAAAAATAGAAACAAACCAATTGAAAAGCCCTACAATGTCCGCAAACAAAAAAGACAATGAAGCTCGCGTTTTAGTGCATATAGATCCCCATACACGACAACTCTCTCAAACTATATTATAATTAGCGAAAATCCTATTGATGGGTGTCGAGACCAACAAAATAAACTTTACTAATTAACCTAGTAGTGTATGGAAGTAAAGGTCGAATCCACGGAGATAAACGTTTAAGTCTGTAAAATTAATCTAACTAACTAAATTTCCAAAATAAAGCACAAGACGTAAAGGGATGGACTAATACTAAGAAGAAAAATTAGAAACGACTTAACGGAGGCTAACAGTTGGAAAATTTAACAAAGAAAAATCAAAGATCCACTACTAACAGAAAGAACAAGAAAAATAAAATAAATTACGATTCCACTAAGCTAAACTAAACTATAAGGAAGAAGATAACAGAGAATTGAAAAGGAGGACTAGCTAAAATTAGCTAACAAGAACTGAAATAACCAGAATGGTCTAAACTTATAATCTTACTGAACAACTTAAACAGAACTAACATAGAATAGAATTAAACATGTAAACAAGAGAATACAGAAAGCCAAACTAAACTCACAACGACTAATATGCTTAATGAAAACTAAAAATAAAAAAAAAACAATAGAACACTAACAGACATCCAAAGAAAAGAACCAAAACAAAAACCATCTGACGATTGGAAAATATTAGGCGCATGGTAGGATGTTTAGTAACTCAAACTAAAACAGAAAATTAAGCTTAAAATTAATGAAATTTGACAAACTCCTAAACTAAACTAACAACTAACCACTTAACAGCAAGAGTGGAAATAACACAAACAGAAAACTAAATTAAAAATAACTACTAGTTCACGAATTGAAATTGAAAAGTACTGCAAATTTTCTACCAGTTAACTCAAACAGAAACAGAAATTCTAACTAAGAATAATTGAAATTGCAAAGAGCAAACTAATGTACTGAACTACTAATTATATTGATCAGAAAATTAAGAATTCGTAAGCATAAATACTACCCTTAAAATAGAAAAGTAAAACTAAATTAAACCTAACCTAAACTAAACTAAACTAAACTAAAGGTAGTGTCACATTTTACATTGAGAAACCCTCTTTATATACTACTACTCAGATTCGTCTTGGGAGAGATCTCTCAAGACTAATTATTGTATAAACTATATTTCCAAACAACTAATTGAAAGATGGGGAAAGGAAAGAGAGACTAATTCGTAGATACCATTAGGTGGAGAGGAACCCATGTATTTGGAAAGAGTGATCAATCATGAACTGATCGCAAGAAGTAATCGGCTCCATTTCTTCTGTTGAATCTTCTTTTTCTTGTCTTGTTATGGAAGGAGGCAGAGCCTGGGTTGAAAAGAAACGAACGGCTGGAGACAATTTCCACAATTTCCTTTCTTTTCTTTTTTTTTTTTGCCTTTTGGTCTTTTTTTCTTCTTTTTCGTGTAACCATCAGATAGCTAATCTCTTGGGCTCTTTTTTTTCTTTTTGGCGTTTACACTTGCTCACAGTCACACATATAAGACAGCTGACCATGTAGAACTTTGGGCTGGCCTCCTTTTTCATTTTTTTTATCATGATTTGGACCCGTTTCAGTTCAGCTACATCAGCTACAAGGTACGAACTTCAACAGCACATTACGATCTGATCCCGATTTTATCTGTCAAAACGTCCAACATGAAAGTTGTAGAGGGCATTTCCAGCTTTACAGGAAACCTTGAATTAGCTTCATCCGACTCCAAACGAAGGAGATATGGCTCGTGCAAGATCAGTGTCAAAAAATGTACAATTTCGTAATTTGAGCTCCAAACTGAACCGAACTACTCCGAATGTACCTAAAATAAAAATATAACTTAATAAGACCATTTAGGAACATATTATTAACGAATGAACCGGATAATAATGGATAAAAAATGTATAATTAGGTACTCATCACCTATTTTCCTGAAAACACAAACAGAAAATAAAAATCAATTGAAAGAGAGATACCTCATTCAAGGGAACAGAAGACGACCTCCTCAAGCTCAGCCACTTCATTGGCCTCACCAAATCGTAAATGCTTCTAAATGGATACCGATGGGTGGGTGGCGTTTTGTGGGTAGTCCATGAAATGAGTTGATTTGAGTGAAACCCTAGGAGAGAGATTGTTGGTGAATTACCGCTTTGGTTTAGAGGAAGGAGAAAAGAGAGAGATATGTGTGGTGTGTGATGAGCGTGTATGACTGAAAGGATAATGGTCAGTTATTTTAATTATTAAGGCATTTTTTTGTTTTCTTTTATTTTTCAAGGTATGACCACGCTTTAATCGTGGAAAGTTGCTTTCCCCGCTACCAGGAGTGGAAAGGTCCGATTCTTTTTTTAAAAAAATCAATAAGCATACCACGCTTTGCAAACCAGGGATATATTAGCGTGGTTTTGAGCGGGTAATTCTAGTAGTGAAACCTCACTATAAACCCCAAAAATAGGCGCCGCACATGAGAGAGAGAGAGAGAGACATACCAGAAACTTTAAAGAGAAAGGGGTACCCATAATTGGTCACATCAATAAACCTTATTTAATGTTTATCATTAGTGGGGTTGAGATTTGTAGGTTTGAAATTTGTAAAAAGGATGTGTGTAAGAAGAACATCCACAATATTCAAGCCATTTTAGAGTTTATATGTGGTCCATCCTTCATACATATACCTATTTTCACAAATTCATAAATCTCAATTTCACTATGGATAAACCAATAAGGTTTATGGGTGGACCTATAGTGAATTCTCTTTCCTCTTAAAATATTTTTGGTATGTCACTATCTCTCATGTGCGAGGCCCAACTTTTGGGGCTATGGTGAGGTTTGTGCACATGAACTTATATCCCAGTTGATAAACACAAACCCCTCCATTATAGTTCATAGACCCCTATATCTAGTTTTTTGTCAAACTAGTTTTTTGTCAGTAAAAGTCTCATTTTTCCACCATTGTTGACGGCCCACGTATAAATCTCAAAATGAGATGACCATTGTGTATACTCTTGATATCACCAATAGTTGAGGTTTAAGAGTGGGTCTAAGGCCTTACCATTACCACCAATTGGCAAATTGCAAACCTTAAACCCACAAAACACAACTATACTATCATAAACATCAAACAAGGTTTAAAATTGGGACCTACTATTGACTTTTTAAACTAATTTTTTCCTCCTTCCCCCTATTTGCATTTTCTCCCCATTTTTTTAGGTTTATGGTTGGTTTTGTGCAGACAAACCTTATTTGTGGGTTTGATATTTACCATTCATCCATTTATGGAAATCAAACCTCATCCTCTTATGGAAACCAAACCTCGAACCTCTAGAAGTTATCAATTCTTATATGGTAATACTAGGTGTATTTTTATTTCTATACACCCCTCTCTTACTCTACTTCCCCTACATTGCAAAATAAATTAAAATACATTTGTATTTTTAAGAAAATTCATTCAAATGGTAGGGAAATTCATAGCGGTATACAATGATTAATATACACCTAGGTTTACCATATAAATTGCCGAAAGTTGTCAGCATAAACCTCTCATAAAGCTCCCGTTGTGGATGCTCTTAGAGCATGACCAATAGGCCCATATGAGATATATGGGTGGGAAACAAAGGTAGAGACATGAATTAATGGCATGTGATGCTCACTATTATTTAAAAAATAATTATAATATTATTATCCGGAATTTTTTTCCTCGATCTCTCCGGGTTCGAAGGAATGTTATCCAAGTCAACTTCATCGTACTTCTTAGTCTCTTTTGAGGAATCTTTCCATGACTATTAACAAAATTCAATAAACATTCTAATTAGATAAATATTCAATTATTAAAAAGGCTAAAATTATCTCAATTTTCACATAGTAAGTGAATAACCTAAATACCAATTTATCAATCAAAGATTCAATCTTTCAAATGAGAACTAAATCAAAACTAATGAACTTAGTATGAAATAAAATAAACCAAACAATTGAATTCAATCTAGAACTAAATTGCAAATGAAAAAGGTTTGTATTTTCATGTCTTACTTGAGAAAAAAAGGAAAATCTGTCACGCAGTCGGAGAGGCAAGAGGGATGTCCGAATTAAGTCTGCGAGAGAGTGTGTGAGGCGGTGGTGCGACCTGCCGACTTCGGTGGCGAGTCGGCAAGGCAACGAGCAGCGCATCAGGCTGCAGCGAGCGTCGGTCTATCAAGACCATCAGAGGCAATTAGACAAAGAAGGATGGAAGTCAGAGAAAGACATAGGGAGCGCCGTTACGCTACGGGCTTGCTATCAAAAGTGACGTCGGTGCAACCACCACATGATGGTGTCATAGCTAGTGAGATGAGAGGCAAAGCGAGAGAGAGATTTTCTTTTTGGGTCCTAGGTGGTGCACAATACTTTTGTTATATGGTGCACTTTTTTTTACTGTTCTTTCTCAATATTTTTTCCGAAGCCATGCGAGTCATATACACCACCCTGGAGCAACGTGGCTCTGCCACTGGTGGGCCATCCTCTAATACACACCCCTTTTTTCACAAAGTTCAAACTTACAAACCTCAACTCCACTAGCTCTAGATAAATCTCAAATAAGGTTTATGAGCCTTTCCTGCTCCCCTTTTCTCCCCTATATCTTCGCTTTTTAGTTTACAAATCTAGGTTTGTACAGACAAACCCATTTCCCCAGTTCATAACTTCAAACCCCTACACAATGGTTTACAAACCCCAAATATGAGTGTATTTTCGGCGTAAGCCTTTTAAATTCATCTATATATTGTGGATACTCTTAGAGCATCACCAATGGTAAAACTCCTTTGAGGTTTATAATTGGGTTCAAAAACTTGCACTCGGTACGTTTTACAAATTTCAAACCTACAAACCACAAGTCTACTATCATAAATCTCAAAAGGGCTTATAAGTGGTGACTTATATATTGTTGACTTTTAAACTACTTTTTTCCTCTTTCCCTCTCTTTATTAATTTTTTAATTTTCTTTTGAAGTTTGTTGTAGGGTTTGTGTAGACAAACCTTCGTTATGGGTTTGAGGTATATCATTCACTCCCCTATGATAATCAAACGTCAAACCTTTGGAAATTGTTAGTATACACCTCATATAAAGCTCTGATGTGGATACTCTTATGCAGATAAACCTAACCCACGTTTTTAGTTGATAAACAAAAATCTCTATACTATAGTTTATAAACCCCAAATTCTAGTTTTTGGTTAGTATAAGAGCATCCACAATGGAGGAAAAGATGAGATTTAAACTGGAAAAAACTAGGATGGGTTATGAACCATAAGTTGTAGAGATTTGTGTTTATCAACGGAAAAAATTAGTTCATCTACAAAAACCTCATCATAAACCCAAAAAATAGGCTCCGCATAGCAGAGACTGACATGCAAAAAAAAAAGGTAAAGAGAAAAGGGGGTACAATAGGTCGCTTTCATAAAAATTATTTGAGTTTTATCAATATATGAGCCGAGGTTTGAGGGTCATGAAAAAGAATATGTAAGAATTAAGAGCATCACCAATGGTTAAACCTCATTTGAAGTTTATGATCTGGGCGAGCCATCCCTCTTACACACACCTCTTTTTACAAGGTCAAACCTATAAAACATACCGCCACTATGATACACCTTATCAATGGACCTATTGTGGGTGCCCTTTTCTCTTCTTATTTGTTAGAGCATCACCAAGGTTGGTTTTTGTTTGTTTTATACTGACAAATAGAGAGGTTTATCAAAAAAAACAATACAATTTGGTTTGTGCAGACAAACTTGGGTTTGAACAAAAGAAATTGGGTCCACTAAAAGAGAGCAAGAGACAACTAAAAATTAAAAAATACAAAGCAGGGCCACCCTAAAACTGATTTTGAGGTTTATTTATAGTGGAGATGAGGTTTGTGGGTTTGAAATTTATGTAAAGGGGTGTGTGTAAGAGCAGGGCCCACCCAAAAACCTCAAAATGAGGTTTAACCATTGGAGATGCTCTTATACAATGTTTTGAAAACCGGACCGAACCGGTGGTCCAACCGGTTTTCAGAGGGATATAAACCAGATTGGTCAAACTTGGTCAAAAACCGGTCAGACTGGTCGAACCCGGCCGGTGTTGACCGATTTTCACCCGGTTCTTGACCAAGTTTGACTAGGAAAAAATTAAAAAATATATTATTTTTTTATTTTAAATGATGAAAACTCCCGGTTTTAACCGGTTTTTAGCACCGGTTGAACCTGTTAAACCGGCCGAACCAATGAACCTTTTGAGAGACCGCTTCGATGCTCGGTTCGGTTTTCAAAACATTGCTCTTATGCTCTCTCTCTCTCATTTGTGAACCCCATTTGTTGGGTTTATGGAGAGGTTTGTCTGCACAACCTAATTTATGGGTTTGTTTTCAAACACCGGTTTTCAGGATCTGGTCAAAATCGGTGACCGGTTTTCACCCGACTTTGACCATTTTGGACAGAAAAATATTTTTAAAATTTTATTTCATAATTTTATTTTTAAAATAATTTTAACATACCGGTTTCGACCGTTTTTTACCCCGGTTGAACCAGTGACCCAATTGAGAGAACAATTCGATGGCCGGTTCAGTTTTCAAAACATTGGTTTTGATAAACCTATCCACTATAGTACTCAAACCTAACATTTTTGTCAGTATAAACCTTCTATAAACCTACCATTGGAGATGCTCTAAGGGTGGTTCGTATATAGACCTGGCAATCGAGTCGGTCGGTCAGGTTTCGGGTTCGGTCGTTTCGGGTCGGTTTATTTTCGGGTTCGGTCATTTTCGGTTTGTACTTTTCGGGTCGGGTTCCGGTCGGGTCGGGTTTGACCCAACGGG
>ONZK01001778.1:29663-43869 GCA_900322385.1 Pharnaceum exiguum | reverse complement strand
ATTATTTTATCAATATTTTATTAATATTTAAACATTTTTTCAATATTTTTTTAAATAATATTATTATTTTATTATATTTTAATAAATTAAAATTGTAAATATACATTTATTATTTTATTGGACAAACGGTCGTTTGGGTCGGTTTCGGGTTCAACCCAGATTTTACCGGTTTTTTCGGGTTCGGTCAGTTTCGAGTTCGGTCAAATTTTCGTGTTCATGACCCAGTTTTTTCGGGTTGGTTTTTCGGGTCATACCGGGTCGGGTAAATTTCTGCCGGGTCTATTCGTATATAAACCTCTAAATAGGTTGATCATTGTGCAATGTTCTAAACCCTATATTTTCCACTATATATGCCCTTATGCTACTTGGCTAGGCGCATTGTGTAATGTCGATTCCCCTACAATTGACCAGACCTATACCTTCCAACTCTAAAAAGCGTTACTTATGTCGTACACTCTTTCCCCTCTTCTGTAATTCAGAGGACCCTGCTCCCTTGTCTGTTATTGCGTAGTGTCACATTTAGAACCATAAATGCCTACGGCCTACTCTTATCGTCTTACGCTTTCTTTGATAAGACTCATAGGGTAGGTGTGAAGCACGATCCCAATGTCTCTCCAGTCTTCATTAACAACTCAACAGATATCAGCTAGGCAGTAACATAAGATATCCATTAGATTGGTGGGATTGGTTCTATTTCTTCACTACGCTTATCTTTCGCTTTTAGAGTCACATCTACCATCATCAACTCATCATAACGAGTCAAATGTTAGACTACACTTTTCACACGTCTTTAGTAAACATGTTGAAATAAAGTGGTAAACTTTAGTGCTAATATCATCAGGTACCTCAATTCTCACTTATATATGCAAGTAGCCGAAGTAGGGGCTGTTGGCTAATTCTTAATGTGAACACCGCACAAGCCATAAAAATGTACAGGAACTTTAGATATAACAGTTCCGTAGGGCTTTGAGAAACATGAACATACACTTGAACATACTACTATTCAATTTATGAACCAAAACCTCCATTTTCCTGTTCTTACAGAGGGGCATGGCACTTCTTTTCAACCATAAGCTGAAAGGACGCCATAGTAGCATGAAAAGGAGCATACAGCCTTACCCAAAAAGGGTACTAACCTAAGCACACAGACTAAAGTAACACAATCTAACTAAATTAAACAACGCCAGACTATAAAAGATTTAACATGATTTACATAATGCTACAACTATTAGTATTCTCGTCACTAAAATAGGAGGTGTATGGGTCAGTATACGTTGGGGGTGGAACCATGGGCGGAGGGCCGTAGCCTGCGCCCATTGGTGGCCGTCCATACATCATCGCCTGTGGCTGGTGCATCCCATACCCATCTCCACCGTTCATTCGCTGCTGGTTCATCATTGCCATGTATTGTTGTTGTAGAGGAGTGATGCCACCATATGGGCCACCCGGACCCATTCCTTGGTAGAATCCTCCACCACCGCCACCACCAGCACTGCCATTCATCATCATATGGGGAGCAGCCGGCATGCCTGCAGCGGCTGCCGCATGACCCATAGGGCCCATGGGGAAGCTTCCCATTTGAGCCATGTTGCTTAAACCTCCTCCACCGCCACTTTTGCCATGATTGATCATCCCATCAAAATCATTCATGCCCCCACCACCACCACCTTTCTTACCCCCATTATTATGATTCTTACCACCATTATTAATTTGGTGCCCTCCATTATTTGCTCCACCTTTAGCATTCTTGCCCATTTTGCCCTCGTGACCACCATGTTTACCTTCTCCAGTATTCTTACCACCACCTTTACCAAGGCTCTCAAGACCAACATGTTTCCCATCTTTAGCACCTTTACCATCCTTTTCCTTTTTACCATCCTTCTCCTTTTTACCATCCTTTTTCCCTTCAGTGCCCTTCTTACCCTCACCTTTTCCAAGCATGCCCTTGAATAAGCCAGCCATCCCACCACCGCCACCTCCTCCTCCACCACCTTTCTTACCCCCATCTTTACCCTTCTTATCACCGCCATCGCCGCCCTTTCCCTTCTTTCCCCCATCAGAACCACCTTTCCCACCATGACCATGACCATTATTCCCCATGATGGGTATGTTCTTCACAACTACAGGATGATGCCCATGACCTCCTGCAAACATCTCATCCTCCATCTCATCATCATCAAACTCATCACTATACTCATCATCATCAAACTCATCATACTCATCACTAAACTCATCATCAAACTCCTCCTCAGGCAAACTAAACTTAACTGCCTTTTGATTATTATCCTTTGAGGGCATTTTCATGTCCTTAGCACCACCCTTCATTTGCTGCTGCAGAAACTGCTGGTGCTGCTGAAGAAGTTGCTGGTGATGTTGTTGCATCTGCTGCTGTTGCTGTTGTTGTTGTTGCCCCCCTCCCTTCTGCTGCTCTTTACCGCCCCCACCACCGCCTTTCTGACCCTTACTATTATTGTCTTTTCCGCCCTTACCACCGTCAAGCTGGAAGTTCTTCATCTGATTGTTAAGATTCATGAACTGATTCATGTTGAAGTTTCCACCACCACCACCACCTCCACCTCCACCCTTCGACGGTCCCCATAACTCGGCATGCTTGCCGTTTTTCTCTAGCTTTTTAATTAGTGTCGCTGGGTCTGCATTTCCTGCTACTGTCACCTTCCCTTGTTCTGAGTCTATGCTAACCTGATATACACCTGAACAACAAAAGATGGTAAATCACAGGGTCATTCTTGTACTTCCACACCAAGTCATTTTTTTGTACTCGATTTTTACTCATGTTGTGGTACAAAACCATAAATTCAAGCCAACTTGTATTAGATGGACCATTTTACCCTTAATTAAACAACAACCAAGTCAAGAAGTAGTTGTGATTTTGGAATAAAATCATTGATATTCTAAAGGGCATATTCCAACTATCATCATCATTTTTTCTGCTTTACTATAAGAAAGTGACAACCATTTTGAAACAAACAAATATAAGTAGTCAAGTAGATAGAGTAAGTGAGCAAATATACAATCTTAGACACATCACTCACTATGAGGGTAAACATGTAATTACAAATGTCCAAGTACCTTCTATTAGTTCAAAAGAAGCTAGCAAATTAAAATACCATGCTTTTTAACGGTCAAATTTATGTTGTAGATCTAGTTTAAATGATAAGAGACAAAAGAAAGAAAGGATTATTATTTACCATCAATTTTCTGAAGGATCTTCTTGACTTTCTGCTTGCAGCCAACACAGTGTATATTAACTCTCAGCACACAACTCTGTAGACAAAAAGAAAAGAAAACTTTAGTTAAACAAAACAAAATAACATTCACATGCAGAAAAATGGGAAAAAATGAAAGGAAATGGTAAAGTACCTGTGTTTTTAAGATGTCTTGCTTGCTCATGTTGAAGGGTTTTAGAGAGATCTAAGGTAAAAGAAAGAAAGCTTAAGCAGAGGGTAAAAGAAAACAGAACAAAACCAAACAGGGGAAGTTCTGTTTTTCCTCTGTTTATAAAAAGAGTTGTAAGACAAACTTAAACCGCCTCAGAAGCAGCTCACGGAAGTGGGGTTTGGGGTATTTATTTATTTGTTTATAAGAAAGGTAGAGAGAGAGAGTGGAGTAGAGAGGCGGTTTGAGTTCTGAGAAGATAGAACTATAGGAAGTGAATGAATGAAATGAAGCTAATGTATGTAATGTAGGCTTAAATGCCTATGTGTGTGTGTTTGTGAGTGTATAAACTGTGTGTTTTCAGGGTTTTAGTAAAGAAGTGTCCTGAAAAGAGAAAAAGGAGATGTGGACAGTTTTTCCGAAGGTGCAAGGTAATTATCTAGAGTATTAAAAGTTGGTATTAAAGTACAGTGTAGTGTAGTAGAAATGAGCTGGGAAATTCTTTCTTGTAATATTTTCTTAAATAATTAATAAAGAAATGTAGAGGAATGGAAGTGGAATTAAAAATTGCTGTTTTGGCAGTGTTCACTCTATCAAAGATATCAGTCTTGTCGGCTATTTCAAAGAAGGGTAGGAAGGAGGGTAGGGTGACAGTGGGGCAACAAAGCTCCTCCATTTAATCTTTCTTGTACTATATTGTATGTATCGTGCATGTACTGTACTATAGGAATTATGATTGATTTCCATATGCATGTAACAAAAGCCATAAAGGTATGGTGGGTTAGCTTGATTTTTCTTGTTTTGTGAGGGGAAGGAGCAGGGTAGGTTTCACTTCCGCATCTGTTTTTTCTTTGTTTTTGGTACTTGTACTCTGTGCTCAATAAATCGATCGTACGGGTGCAAAAAATCCGAGTCGACTCGTGGCTGGGTTTGGCTCGGTCAAAGCTTAGTTTGAACTAGGTCAATTGTGAGGACAATTGAGATTCAGCCAAATCCACGCCCTCTACCTTGCCAAAAGAGCTTGAGGCCCTGTTTGGTAAGGGTCAAATCCGCTAAAAAATAGTAGATTTGAGGTAAAAGAGTAGATTTGACTTACAAATCAGCTAATGGTGGTGTTGGTAAACAACATATTTAATAGCATATTGGCCCACCTATATACTTTGTTGAATATGCTAATGAAAATAGCATTTTCAAAGAGTAGATTGTATCATTAACATTTTCACGCAATTTACTAACAATCAGCTCATTACCAAACACTGATTCTGAAACTGCTATTTGCTATTGCTAGTCAAATCTGTTATCCGCTTCTTTTATCTACTATATGCTGCTATCTATCTGCTTCTGCTATCTACTATCTGTTGTTACCCAAATATGGCCTGAGCCTATGGTAGTAGGACTCATTTTGATTCGTCTTAATATTTTTATTATTTTGTAGGTTTTTGAAATATTTGTGCTTGTTAAATAAGAGATATAAGTCAAATTTTGAGTACGAATATTTGATTTTAACAAGTACAATGTTATTAATATGTTATATATCTAGTACAATTTATAACTTTATATTTAAATGTTTAAAAAATGTGAGATTTTCTGAATTGAACTTGACTCGAACCCGGCTTGAGTTCTAAACGAGCCAAGCCCGAGTCTCAATGTTTGAGGTTCGACGAGCTTCTAACCGAGTCCTATGATTGGCGAGCCGAGCTCAAGCCTTAGGCGACTCAGGCTCGACTCGCCTCGTTTAGTCCCCCATATTATGATGAGTGAAAAAAAAAAGCTATAGAAATATATACTTAATAGTTGTAATACGTTTTGAACTCTTATCTAGTGATGCATATGGTAAGAGCTAGAGAACCAAGTAGTACACCTTGGTGTAGTGGTCTTCAACCCTGATATTCACGTCGGAGATTAGGGTTCGAAGACTTGTTAATTCATGGTTAAGGTGAGCTGAACCAGCCTAAACGACCCTAATAAAGAAAGATTACAACAAGGTGTATCTAAAAGTTAATGTGTGAGATGTTGGAATATTGTGGTGGCTTGTGTCCCACATAGATAATTTATAATGTTCTTGAGGTGTATATAAATGACTAGGGCCTCCACTCATTGCCAATTAATTTTGAGTTAGATCATCATCACAAGTTTATATCATCTCTGGGTCAATTTAACATGAGAAAGAATTTCACGCGTTCATAGCCTGATTGTGGCCATGTAGTATCACTGAGTAGACAAGTATTAAGAAATCACGATACTTTTAACATCAGAATCGATTTTGTCTACTGAATCTTGGATCAAAATGTGTGCAACATATGATAACTATTCTCGTGAAGCAAGACAATGTCCTAGGTATTTGCCCTACTACTGCAAGCTAAGTCTTCCTTGGTTATTTCTATCATCTTTTCACACACGGTTTCATGGACGGAATAGTTTCCGTTTAAGATAACTGACAGATACTTCTATACAAAAGCACGTCTCTGCTAACGAGAAATTTGTGACGTTTATCAATCAAAATATTGTTTCCTAATACTGTAGTATTCAATAAACCGTAAGAGGGCACAAATTTGGCTGCCACATGGTGTTACCTAGCTTGGTTGTGTTTGATGCGTGCTCTCAGTCTCAATATTGATGAACAATTGAACATAAAATAGAATTCTAGTCAAAGAAATAAACAACTATACTGGCTCACTGTGATCTAGATTTATCATATGCATATCATATGAATCACACAGTACTGGAAGTCAAAAGCATCTTCAGTAACACTTTAAGCCCAATTGGTGTCAGATAACTAAGGTATTTTAATTAATCTGACACGTACGTGCTTAGAAATGTTATTAAAGAGGAAATTTTCGAGTTTCCCTGGGAGGCTGGAATCAAAAAAAAGTCAAGCTCCAGACTTGGAGGTTTGAACTTTTTTTTAAAAAACCTATCTAGTTAAATGGGGCTTCGCTTCCAATACGTCCAAATTCGACCGGTTCGCACATCTTACTGTGGTGTGGTAAGTCTTCCAATAAAGATCTTTACATACGTTGAGGCTTGAACTTCAGACATGCTTGAGCTTATTTTATTAGTACTGTGGCGCAACAAACTCCCCCAACACAGCAGGACTACAACAAGCTCATGGGGCTCTCCTAAAACGTACTGTGGATTGAGTGAAGATCATCAATTGGTTATTGGTACTTGGTAGGGAAATGTAAATGTAAGGAAATAATTAAAAATACTTCGAATTATATGTAGTACAAATTTTATCAATATTGGATGATGGATACGTTTTCCTCTGTTTTCGAACAATCTATTGGGTAATCCGTCCCTGAGGTTGATTTTTCAGCGGCAAAAGAAAGAATAGTCCACTAAAATAACCAATTCGACTGATCCCAACCATCGGATAACTTTATTGGGGGTTATGGTGGTTGAAGTCCTCAGTAACTCTGAAGACGAAAAAAAAAGTCTCAATAAGTCTAAATAAACATTCGATGTAGGCCAGAATGCCAGATAATGAAGTCAACACCGTATGTTCACTTTTAAAAGACTGAACAAACTAAGCTAAGGGTGTGTATTAAAAGGGTAGAAAGATCTAAAATGAAACCGATACTGAATTGAACTTACAAAAAATGAAACTGATCTGAAAAAACTGAAAGATGCTGAACTGAACTGAAAAAAACTGAAAGCAATTAAAATTTTAACTAAAATTGAACTTGAGTAATACTGACGAATAAAACACAACCTAAACTTCTACTAACACAATTGAACCGATGATAATTCAACTTTTTGTTAATTTTATTGACACAATACATGATAAAACCCTATCAATATTGGGGTTTTATGAAACAAATTGAGACTTTTTCAATGATTTACAAATGGAATTTGATGTCCCAACCTCTTACAATAAAAAAAAAACTGAATTGAATTGCACTTCTAATAATTGCATTGAACTAAACTAAACTAAAAATAACCAATGTGAGATTGGTTGGAGTGATAAGCAGATCCATACCACTTAAGCGAGGTCTCGAGTTCGAGTCTCAGAGTATGCAGAAACCTTCATTAGGAGTCTCACCCTCCACAACTAGGTGTGCTACCTTGTGTCGGGCCCGGATATAGTTGGAGCAAAGATGCGGTGAACCGGATGGGCAATAAAAAAACTAAACTAAAAAAAAGTTCTATTAAGGTGAAAACAATATACTCTTAAGTGTTAACTGAATTGCACCAAAATACTCCGAAGTAACCAGCAAAGTAGCAAACATGTAAATATAAGTCCTTTAATACAATATTTTCTAAAAGAGAACGTAGTGACAACTTAATTCGGTGTAAGTTTACACCCATATACATACAAAACACTAAAAGAAGACAACCTGATTTTATGATTAAATAAAAATGAATATTAATGTTGGGTTGATTGAGTGATAAGGAGCTCTATATCACTCCCGTGTTCGAGTTTCAACGGATGTACAAACCTTTGTTAAGAGACTCACCTATCGCACTAAGATGGACGACCTAATCGAATTCAGGTCGGCTTCAGATGTAAACAGGGGGACAATAAAAAAAGAATCTGAATACCTGATAAACTAGTACGTAGTACGACATGGAATATAAGGCAAACGCGTTAATGCAAGAGAAATGGACCAATTTAATTGTTACGAGCGAATGTGCACAGAATTTAACAACCCCTTATTAAATGGCTACTGACTTCGTAGTTGTCTGCTACTGCTAGTCGCTTAATTTAACATGACTGATGTACTCTAATGAACAAAAGCAAAAACAAAAGAAGTCGTTAATGATCCTCTCTATGCATGAATACATGGCCGAATAGATTGGTTAAAAGATTTGACTGAATGAGCTCGTCTTGGGATTTGGTCCTAAGATCTTGTTAATTTGACTAAAAAGCTAAGATTGTCTACAGAATTAGAGGAATAATCAAGTACTCTAGTCGTAGAGTTTTGAACTTCTATGGTGCTAGTTGGTCCCGTCGCCTAGTTCCTACATCCTAGTGGCGGATGGAGCACTCATTGTCTCTTAGTCTCTTACACTGTAATGTTAACCAAACTTTTTATTTTATTTTAATGAGTTCAGAACAGAAAAAGGAGGGTGAAGAAGAATCTATTTTTTCCAACAAATCTGTGATTCACCTGAAGTAATCTTTTTACACTGTATAACTAATACTGTAGTATTCACAAAGTCACTAATAGTGTTTTAAAGGTAACTTATAACGTTTTAAAGGTATCTAATAGCCTTCAAATATGTTGTAATATTTTGACAGAAAAAGGTCCGGTGTAAGTTTAGAAGTAGAGATTTTTTAAGCCTAAAGTAAGCATGAGAATAGAGAGTTATTCAAGTGGTATAGAACACGTATTCAACCTCTAAGGTTGGGGATCGATTCTAACCGCCTCACTGTGTAACGGCCCGGCCCAACATACTGTCACAACACAACCCAATAAGATGGGAAGTCACCAATTAAGCCCATAACTTAGCCACTTAAGCTTAAAAGGTGAAGGCCTTGTTGTTAGCTTGTTGGACCACTACTACTAATAAACTGCTCTCAGCCCCCATCTCTCATCGATGTGGGACAGGGGTGTTACACACTGTCTCCCTTTACACCAATAAAAGAAGAAGTAAGAATCCGAAACAATATTTTATGGAACTTGAGTATTATCATGTTGTACAAACTTTCATCCCTCAAAGTATTCTCATATAGCCTAAGTTATCTCGAATATTTTATATTCCACCACACACCAATTTAAACTGAATTTGTTTTTCACGTAACTCTACAAGCCTATCCCTCGTGTATATATGGCCCTGTTTGAGAAATTAATAGAAGTAGATAATAATTAGTAGATTGATGTGAGAGAATAGGACAAAGTAGCAAATAGCATATTTAATAGCAAATTGATTTAATAGATATATATACAACCATACAAGGTCTGAGCTTAGCTCAGCGGTTAGAGCTTGTTTTATCTTATATGGAAGTATACCGGGACTGTTGTTGTTTGTTTGTATATACAACCATACAAGATATGATAAAAGAGAAGATAGCATATTGTGAAACAACAGGCCATAGATTGATAGTATCCACTTGGTGAATTCTAATATCCTAATTACAAAAAGAAACCTAAGAAAAATTCGAAAACAAAGTTTTGTTTTTGTCTAATTTACTGCTACTTTTAATAATAGGAAACTTTCTATTACCAAGTCTAGAGTCATAGATCCTAATACAATTGAGCTCGATATAATAGTCCCCACCCCGACCTCCATTGTGCCGTCTTTTTAATTCACTAAATTGAGTTGTGCACCACCCATTCATCCGCAATTCCTCACAGGACGCGTTAAGTACTTCATCTTTCAAACACAGAGATTTTTACTATTCTTCATCTTTCAAAAAACGTACATAAAATGACTGTGCAAGTGATTACTCTAACATTTCTTGAATAATATTTTGGGCTTGTGTACCAAACAAATCCAAAAATAATTTGAATTAGTCAAAGTTAGTCTTTCACATGAAATTAATAAGTATTATTGAATATATGATGTCTACGGTCTACCTAACAAGAAATACTTACATCATGCATTTGGGTGTACCTTACACCGTACACCCTTTTTGTTTCTTTCTCTTGTTTTAGGCCCAATACTACTTAAAAAATTAAGGGTCTAGTGCCTATGAAGTTGAAAGAAATTATCTCCATCTTTCAACTTTAGGTGATTATGGACTATAGCAAAATGGATATGAAAACCTTCAAATACTTCTTATTTTTGGTGAAGTTCTTGAAAGTCAATACTTCAATGCAACAATTAGTCAATCTCGGAAACAACCTCTCTGTTTTCTTAAATGGGGATTTACACTCGCTTGTTGTTGTTGTTGTTTACTTCATAAAAAATTAAATGCATAATATTTAATCGAGTATTTACAAAAGGAGTGTACAATGAAAGGTACATTTGATTAACCCCTAACAAATCTATGCAAGTGATACAAGGAAATGACGAGGAAGTTTTTTTTTTGAGAGGCACATGTGAACAAGGAAGCCTAGTGCCATTCCAAAATAGTTTATGAATTCTTTAGAAAATCTCCTCATGTGCATTCAATAGAATCTAGATTAGGTTAATTATGGCTAGCTTTCCTGGATGTAATTGGTTGTAAATACACCTTTTTCGAATGAGAGTACTTTTCCTCTCACTGGAAAATGGATATTTTCTTAAATGAAAAATTTAACCATTTTTCAAAAAAAATAGTTTATAAATCATACATGATCCAAACTAATGTTTTTTTTTTTCGAACACCGAACTAATGTTGATGGCCCTATTTGGTAAGGGCTCAATCTACTCTTTTTTAGTAGTTTTGAGTCAATTAGTAGATTTGAGCAAGCCAATCTATTATTGAAAGTGTTTGGTTAAATAGTAAATGTGGGTTAAAATCTACTATTTGCAATATATTATTAAGGACATCATTTTCATTAGTAGATTGGGTTCATGTACACATATTACCCAAAAGTTACCAAACACTTTTGGTGAACTGCTATCTTGTATCTATTAATCAAGCATGCTAATAAATCTGCTATCTACTTCTACTAAGTTGCCAAATAGACCCGATATATCAACATGGTAAATTGTGGAACGTCTAACCAACTCGATGGTGACCGTCATTTAAAATCGGAAAAATACCATTTTAGGTACCTGATCTATAACATAATACCAAAATGGGGTCTCATTTATTCAATATGTCAATTAGGGTACCTGATCTTCTTGACATTGTACCATAATGGACCTGAGAGCTTTTCCGGGAAATAAACGTTAACTTATGACGTGTCAGCTATCTTCCTACCCTTTTTGGTAATTTTGCTCATAAAAGTAATTTTGTTATTTTTAGGGGACTAATTAAGCTTTTGAATCTTGACTCTTGCTGTCATGCATAATAGAAAATAATCCTTTATTAGGATACAGATTTACTAGAACTTAACTTTGAAATACAAAAATCTGACAAATTAATACTGCCTCTGATCCAAAATAAGTGTCATCCTCCACTCATGCACACATATTAAGGATGTAGTTTAAATTTCAAATTTAACCTTATTAATTTCAACAACTATTCCCAATGTGTGACTAAGTTTATACAATTCCAACACTTATATTGGAAATTGGTAATGGCAAATTTGGCAAAAATAGCTCAATTATACATTGAAATGTGAGAATGACACTTATTTTGTATTAAATATCTTTTGATAGGATGACACTTATTTATTTTGAATCGGAGGGAGTACATTCTCCCTCCCCCAACAACTACAACACCACCGAAACCTTCAACCTTCTGGCCTGGCCGCCCAACCCAGTCCACGTCACACATCATTCTCCACCTTACCCCTTTGTCAACAGTTTAGCTCAACTTGAAAGTTGAAACTGGTAAGGGTAACAACGTAAGATAGACTTTTGATATTTATATCAATTTATGGTAGGTTATTGGAAAATTTTCAAAATATACATTAATAAGAGCCCAAAATTGACGGGGGTCATGATAAAAACTGGAGTAATAAACAATTTAACAAAAAGGTTTAGTTTAGTTCTTTGCAAGTAAAAAAAGATCAATTAAGTTTTGTTATATTTAAATTCACTTCATTTTGGCTCTAAGAAGTTTAAAAGAAGACTGGTACTACTTTGTCCAAAATTGAAGACTGGTACTACTTTGTCCAAAATTATTTATACTCCGCATTAAGAATATAACAAATAATACAAATCTACACAAAAATATAATTGATTTTCCAACATTGCCTATGACTAATATGTTGGGTATTTCATTCAAAACAACATTTACAATCCTTAATAGAATATCTATTAGGGTAGTAATAGGAAGTGCTTGAAAAGTAATAATTTGACCAGTCATGATGACATTAGTATTGCGGTCATGTTCGTTTTGCAGTTTTATCGCCAACTTATTACATACTCTTAAGCTTAACTCATAAGATAATTTTTGCTTTAACTAATACATTGTGTTCGTTTTATCGGTTTATGGTGGTAGATTATCAATTTACTTATCCTACAAATAATCTTTTTATATTCTACTTTTTCCCTTACTATAATTTCACCACGTTATTAATTATTCTATCCAAACTCTATATTCATATTATTCATTATACAACAACAACAACAAACCCACTTATCCCATCTAAGATAGGGTACTAAGGGAGCCTGATGTACGCAGCCTTACCCCGATTTGGAAAATCGGGAGACTGTTTCCAGAATGACCCACTTGGTACCTTTGTGAGCACTACTTTGTACCTGCAAAGACAAACCGTTAGAAACCAATATACCTAAAACATTTGTACCTGCAATGAAAGCTCGTTAGTAACCAATATAACCATAAAAATATAGACGTGGCTAGACATGCCAAGCTTCCGTCATGTACAACAGACTCACCAAGTCCTTACAGAATGACACTACCCCCTATCCTAACAGGTCAAACCCCCTACCCTACCAGTCTACTACCTTAATCCTCATTCTCCAAGAACTCCTATCTAAGGCCATGTCCTCGCTAAGTGATAGGGTAGTCATATCATGTCTAATACATTCTCCCCAAGTCTTCTTCGGCCTGCCTCTCCTTCGAACCCCACTCACGACCATGTTCTCGCACCTACGCATGCGCACCGGTGCATCCGGGCCCCTCCTCATGACATGACCAAACCATCGCAGCCTGGTCTCTCGCATCTTCTCTACGAATGATGCCACTCCCAGCTTCGCCCTTACCACTTCATTTCTATAATCTTGTCCAACCTAATGAGACCGCACATCCAGCGCAGCATCCGCATCTCCGCAACTGCTAGCTTCTGCTCTTGAACCTTCTTAGTTGGCCAACATTCGGCTGCATACACATCGCTGGGCGTACTGCATCTCTATAAAACTTCCGTTTGAGTTTTAGCGGGGTCTTCTTATCAGATAGTACCCCTGAAGCGGCCCTCCACTTCAGCCATCCCGCTGAGATACGATGGGTGATATCATCATCGATCTCCCCATTGTATTGCAAGTACGACCCAAGGTACTTAAAGTGCTCAATTCTGGGAATATCATCTGTACCAATACTCACTCATTCATTATAATTCAGCTAAATAGCTCCAGCTCCGCTTTGGCTTGAGCTACATATTGATCTTCAAGTTCTACATATTTTGGCCGAACCGACCTTAGGTGAAAAATATCTTGAGAGAAGGGATAGTCAATCGATCAAAAAGTTCAGCTCTTTTGATTTTAACAAGGCTACTCTTTAGCTTCATTGCTTAGATGTGAAACAACCTTTAAACTCAAGCTTAAAGTTTCCCTAACTGACTACTCCTTCGTGTCTGCTAAATTCCTTGATTTCAAAGGATTCTGGAAACAACAGTTAGTGTAGTCAAATGAGAGAAATCAAGAGTCACGGCTGAAGATTTTTGTGTCCAAAATCATTTTGTATTATTATGCTCGTTATCTCAAAAGTCCAACTTCATTTGACAGGAAACGTTGTCCTTTTCTTGTTGTGCATATGCTCTCTATTAATTTCGTTGTTTGCTTCCATCAAAAGAAAAAAAATTTCGTTGTTTGCCCAACAAGATATTTTGTATTTCAACCCGCCCCTCCCAATAAAGATCCTTCACTGAAAATACATCTATGCGTCCTTTTGCAAATTACTGCCGTCATTTTTCTAGAAAAAAAAAGGGTCAGAAGGAGAGAAAAATGCGTCTGCCGGGAGTCGAACCCGGGTCTATTGCTTGGAAGGCAATTATCCTAAACCGTTGGACTACAAACGCTTTGATTACAATTTTGAAGAAATATAATTCATACTTCTTTAAACCCGGAGCTTGTTGGGGGGGGGGGGGGG
>ONZK01001778.1:15341-29236 GCA_900322385.1 Pharnaceum exiguum | reverse complement strand
TACACATCCACTGTTATTTTGTTACTCGTAGTGAAATTAATCAATTATAGTAATCACTAATCAGGTGGAAACACAAGAACTGTGTGACAGTGTAATTAAGCAAAAAACAAAAGCCAAATGAAAGGCTTATTAGCCTGCGTGTCAATTGACTGCGTAGATAGCAATATAGCCTGGAGAAAAGAAGAAGAAGAAGAAGAAAGGTTTGCAACTTAGTTGACCGTCAATGAGACTGTCCAATTTGGCTTTGGAAGTTGCACATGACACGAGATGAACAATCAAACTCAAAACACAATGAACAAAAGAGTTTGAAGGACCACTGACGAGAAAGTAAATTTGTTCCTAAACATGATGAATGTATAGCCCAGTAAAATTTCAGGCTTTTAGTTTCTGATCAACATTCAACAGGACACATCACACATCTCTGTGAACGTCACCTTCAGCGTTAATGCGTTATGCACTGGCTTAGCTTGTTGTCACCGAGAGTATAGGTTAACGAGCAAATATTTTAGTATCTAAACTTCTAAAGTCAAAGATCTATTACTTCATCACTTTTTCTTTTTTTATTTTCATATTATGAACAATTGCTTGATCAATTTCATTGGCAGTCTAGGTATATATCACTGTTTGTAGGCAATTTTACTTGGACTCTTTTTGACTAATTAAAGAGCAAGGACTATTGCCTAGTGATTACCAACATACTGAGTTGATCATAGTACCAGCAGTCTACCTGATGATTTGCTTTGGCGTTCATCTCCATATCACTATCACAAATAGCCTTTGAAGATCCCAATGAAATGCATTTTATAGATAACATCATAAAATCAGTGGATAGCTTGAACAGCAAATATTCCCTTACTTCCGCTTTTTTCTTTGGTTTGATTGCTTTCCCATTTCCTCACAAGATGTTGTCTTTGTCACTTTGTGGACGAACTACATCGTTGATCAATGAGAATGATAATAAAATCATAAAAGTAGAATTATCAAAGGAAGAAATAATTACCAAAAGTTGAGAGGTAAAGATTTGTCTTTCACATTTTTCTTTTTCCTTTTCTCTTTTGGCATGCACACTTCTCTTCTTTCACCTTGTTTCTTTTCTTTTATACCAATGAATGATGAAGTGAAGTACTTTGGCAACATCTTTTTTCTGCAGTTTTTGCTACTCGTCCTTTTTGCATGTGCAATGAATTTCGTGGTTTTACGCGAAATGCGTACGCCCTATACTCCTATCCTATTATCTGAGTCTCAAGATAACTGGATCATGACACTAACCGATTATGGCACTACTTATCAATAAGGTGAAGAGAGCTAATTTGAACTGTATCGCGTTACGAACTCAATCGAACTTTTGTACCTGTAATGAAAAATCGTTAGTATCCAATATAACCATAAAAATAAGGGTATGAAATGCGAGAAGTAAATATTGAACATCAAAAACAAGAAAATTGTAAAATTCTAAACCTTGTTTGATTTTTAACCCAACAATTAACCTCCAAGGTATACCTGGTGTAAAAGTATTCTAAGACAGACCACATTAGTCACCCTATAAGTGCCATTAATCAATACCTTATTATAGTCACAATTTCACACAATTTAAGATTACACCTTCAAAGACTTGTTGGCAATGAACTCTCAAGTTGTTGACACCAGGTCCAAAAGTGGACCATGTGGATGGTTGGGCGGCTTGGGCCTAAATATTGTTCATTAAATAAGTGTCTGTGGGCCAGATTTGTGATTCCGACCCCCAAGCCCACTCTCATTTTTTCATTTCTACTTTCCCCTATCTCTCTCTGTTCAGTGTTCACCACTTCTTGATCGTTGATCACAACGTAATGCTCACAAGTCATAACTTAATCTCGAGGTTTGAAGGGCACCCTGTAACAACACTGTCCAATTTGAGGACAACATCAGCCCGCCAGGAGGTAACTATTCTTATTGCTACCATTTGTTTACATCTTTATTTATTCAATCCCCAACCCCATCTGAGCTAATAAATACTGTAACTTTATTTCTGAGGATTGGCAGAGCTTAAGTATTATTATGCATGTGGGTAGAGTAGGTCCTTGTATATAACATGATGGTTTGTGGGTTTCGGCTTAAATACAAAATTCATCATAAAGTTAGTAGAAAATATATCAACTTTGATGGATTTGAGGTGATTAGAAACCTGTCTTACAAAATTAGAACGTTTTGAAGATGCGGTGATGGGGTCTGGTTTTGTCTGTTGATGCTTATCATCATTGGAAATTGTAACTATATTGGTCAGGTACTCAGTTGTATGGCAAGTAGATCACCATGGCCATGGACATTAGTGGCTTGATGAAATTAAGATGGTCATCTTTTGGTTTAGCCATGAGTGATTGATTGAAACCTAGGATGGAGGAAGGGGTGTACGGTGAGGCGAGAAAACATAAGATTTCAGTACGGAGTGTTTGGGTTTGTACTTTGTTGATTTAGGTGTTTTGGGAAAAAAGGGAAAGGGATTTGGTGTGGCTCTGCAATCCTTGCTATTATTTGGCTTCTCTGATGGTGAGCCGGTTCCGGTTAGGTTTAGCTGTATTCCTGATTAAGGTAATATTAAGGAAATTCGTAACATTGTCTTGATGACTGCTTGTGCTCTGATCATCTAGTTCTCTTCATGATCATTTACCTGTTCTCACAATGATCGGTGACTACAATGATCAGTTGATGTTATGTTTTCTTAATCTTTTACGCATTTCAGCATGCATTTACTTGTCAGGGACTTGATGTCATTAGTGTTATCTTGTTATTACTCAATATATGGTTCTTGAGTTTGTTTGGTCATGCTTTCAAACCTTGGTTTTGCAGCTTTGAGTTAATTATCTGCCCTGGTCCATGGGAAGTATAGAAGACAGTGTGAGCTCAAGGAAAGTAGTCTTTGTTACCGTTGGAACTACCTTGTTTGATGCTCTTGTTAGAGCAGTGGACACTCCAGAAGTCAAGAAAGAGTTATATGCAAAAGGGTATACCCACCTTCTAATTCAGATTGGTCGTGGATCCTACATTCCGTCAAGGGTATCTCTAAATTTCAGCGTTGTTTCGACAACAAAGCCAAGTTATTGCTTATCTGTGATAAATAAATAAAAGAAAGAAAGTAGTGAGGCAAAATCTTTGTCTCACTTTTGCAATTTTCCGAGGATGGCGTTTTACATTCATATTTAAAAATTGTTCTAAAATGAAAGGTTTTCTTGAAAGCCAACTACTTTGTTGTGATGCTTTCTTCATCCTTCCTTTTTCGTTTTGATTTATAAACTTGCCTCTTTTGTTTGGGTTGGCTTTGCTGTTACGGGAAGGGCTGGTGAGACATCCTAGGATGAGTTGGGTTGATGTTATTGCATAGTCTAGCGTGCTATTTGTCAATAGTTGACTCTCTTTCCACGCCAGCAGCGGGAACCCTGTTTGGCTATGCTGGTGCTGGGAGGGCTGTGTTTTTTTTTTGTTTATTTCTTTTGTCTTATAGATTTCTAATATGTTTATTCAGAAATCAAGATAATGTATTCCTTCATTCTATATTGCTCTAGCTCAGACTTTCACCTGATCGTTGGTCCTATTAATGGCATATTCGTTATGTGGCAATTGGTTCACTAACTGGAGGCTTGAATCTCTTCAATGCAGACCGCTGGAGATGATGGATCCATAGCAGTCGACTACTTCACTTTCTCATCAAGTATAGCTGATAGTTTGAGATCAGCTTCTCTTGTCATAAGTCATGCAGGTATGCTTGATATGTTTGATGTTGGGATTTCGATGGCGAATTGCTGTGTGTGCATAATCTTCACTGTGATATGTAAGAGTTAGTTTTTTTTTATGAAAAAGTTGATATATACTTTTCAATGTTGGTAACAATGGCTGCAGACGAACTTTGATCTCCATCATTACGCGCTCGTGTTTAGGTGGATAGCTTTTTTGTTCTTTGACTGCATTACATGTCCTCATCACAGCCTTCCTTTTTTTTTTATTTCACAAATCACAAGTTGGTCATCTAAAACTAGCTTATGTTGGTCCTGGTTGTAAAGAACTTAACTGAGTCTCCTCTCCACCCTAGTTTGTATCCTCGATACAAGGGACTAAGGGAGTAGGGAGTGTGCTCATTTCCTTTTCTCATCCCCAACTACCCTGGGGCCTTCACGTGAGATGAAGGCCAAGTAGTTTCTGCTTGCCATCAGAAAAGGAGAACTTGAAGATGCTGCTGGTCCATTGTGTGAACAAAAACTGAGCTTATTGTAGTGTATTTTGCTTTTCTTTCCTTTTTCAGCAATGTAAGAATTTCAACGAGTAAGATATAAGGTTGAGAAAAACTTAGGGGCCAGCTTTGTGTGCGTTAGGATCTTTGGTATGACTTTGGAATCAGATCTCTCGAATTTTAATCCTCCGGACAGTTGATGTTCTCTTAAGTTCCTCTTCACTTGCTTCCTTCTATACTGATACTCCGGTTTCCTGGATCATATCTGGGCGCAGGAAAGGTGTAACACCATGTGTTTGCAATTGGCCATTAGTGCATTTAATTCCACTGAACCTAATTGTACCTTCAAACTCAATTTTTTTCGTTCAATGAGTGATTCAGCTCCATTGTTTTTTTTATTGATAGGGATAGTTGTGGACTATATGTTCTTATCCCTGCTTGTTTTTGATAGTCCTCTTCCTATCCGAAAGGAGTGTCATTGTATCATCAAGGTGGCTCAGTGCAACTGCCGCCTGAAATGACCTTGGTGATGTGCTGGTTACATGAATCTGTGATTAGTGAGATAAGTTATTTCCTAGGATTTTCCTGTACATTATTTTTTATTTCAAAACTCTGCAGCTAGTTGTCAAACGGGAAAGATTGCTGAGAAGTTTTTGTGTGTAATGAGATAGCATATCTGTGTGAGGGAAAATTAGTCAAGCGTAAAATGTTATTGTTGCGTTTTTCAGGTTCAGGCAGCATATTTGAGACACTACGTCTGTGTAAGCCTTTGATAGTTGTTGTGAATGAGGATTTGATGGACAATCATCAAGCTGAACTTGCAGAAGAATTGGCAGAAAGAAAGCACTTGTTCTACTCAAGCCCCCAAACCCTCTATCAAACTGTCAAGAGTATGAATCCAGATTCTCTTCTTCCGTATCCACCTGGCGATGCAAAACCTGTTGCGAAGCTAATGAATGAGTTTCTGGGCTTTACCCAATAATTTGCATACACAGCCCTGTAAGTTTGTGTTATTTCTCCTCTGAAAAAAAAATGCCATCCTCATGCTGCTAGTGCTGCTAGTGCATTGTGAGATCAATCTGAAAGATTGACTGCCGTTTCTAATGTTGTTGATAGTACTCGTATGAACTGAATCAGTGATCTTTCCTTATGATCACTTCAGAATAGGAGCATGTGTGTAATTGTAACTGGAGAGTAGCTGAACTGTTCCAAGCGGTTTTAGTGCATCTAGAGAATATTTGGGAGTTCTAACTCATCAAATCTATATATTCCGCAATTCCAGTGATGTAGTGCCAGTGGTGATTATACACAGCGATTTTTTCTTTCATATGTTGTTAATCAGTGCTATTTTACGGTAATACCTTGTTCATAATGGCACTCGTTTGTTGACACAAACAATAGCCATAATTGTTGTGGCTGTCAGCAAGGGTTCACTTGCACCATGGACTATGGTGAATGGAAAAGAATCAAAGATGATAAACCATTGCCGGATAAGGTTGAGGCTATAGAAAAGTGTACAGTACATGACTTGAGTAGGGCTAGTGGCTGCCGAATAAATTGAGCTTTTAGGATAGAAGAAAGTAGTGAGCTTTAAAGATGCCTTCTCAACCAACAAAACGATACGAGTAGTAACTAGAACAAGAAAAAACAAAAAAGCTCGAGCACCATACTTAATACCGAGCTAAATGGAACATTGGGTCACCACTCACCAGCAATGAAATAATTTGTGGATTGTCAAACAATGTTGGCAACAAAATATAAATGTGTCCTTTCTCAATTTGGGGGTGGGGAGGATGTGATGAATTAACAAACATATAGAACCGTAATGAAATTTGATAGAAGGTCAATTCTCTCAAAAACAAAGCGGTATCTGTTAGCTCATGGCAGAAGACAGTTACAAACATACAAAACAATAAAGAAATTTGATAGCAGGTCAATTCTCTCAAAAACACAAGAAATGTGGGGCAGTTGATTATCCATTTGCAGAATTGTAGAGAATGGGTAGAGAATAGGTCCGCTGTATATGAAGTTGAAAGAATTATTTGCAACTTTCAGTTTTAGGTGATCATGGATTGTAGCAAAATGGTTATGAAACCTTTCACTACTTTTTATTTTTTGTAAGTTGTTGGAATTCAATATTTCAATGCAACAATTGGTCAATCTCGGAAACAACCTCTCTTTTTCTTAAACATGGGTAAAGTTGCGTACATCATGATCCCGAGCACCCCCATTGAATGATGATTTACACTTGATTGTTGTTGGGTAGAGTTGCGGAGAGGGAAGTATGGTTGGTAATGCAATAAGTTCCGAGTACTCTTCAATTTGTGCTCACTGTACTACTAGCAGCTATAGGGCCAAGTTCCACAACATGTAGCCACAAAACTAACACATTAATTGAATATAGCAGTCTCTTCTTTCAGAATCAATTGTCCATTTGATATTGCAATTTCCCTAAGGTCTACTGGAGAAACTAGGAGTCTAGGAGTGTCTCGTAATAGCAAAAATTGATAACGCATGTGCTCGTCACTATGTTGCTTTCAAAAAGAAGATATTCCTCCATACAACTACAGACTAAACAAGTTAGGAGATTAGTTCAGACTCATTGATACCCGTTTAGCTCAAACTTAAATGTATGTACTGTCAATTATTTTGGATGTCAATAAATGTTTTACAAATTTATGTACCTCGGATCCTCGATCTTCATTTTGCACATTAAGCAATTATTGTCAATTTACTAGTACTAAATGTACCAAACCAATTCAAGACATATATTTATACTGTCTTATACATGTCATTGCTGAGTGACCGCAAGTATCTAGTGCAACTGCTAGCTAGATATAGACTCATAGCCACAGGTCACCAATAATTGGCCGATGCAGAACAGCAGAGGTGGTTAGATTTTGTATTCTTGAGGCCTGGGGCACTCGCAGAAGTACAGAGCTAATACTTGACATTTCTCCAAGATGAAATTTTCAGTTTCAGATCAGACAAATCTTGCACTTAAGGACTGCAAAAGCTGGTGCTACAGTGCTACTTGACCAGAGGTTTCCTGGGACCTAGCAGCAGAAAGTCAACTTCACTAAGATTAAAAATAGCAGTTCAGTAAACAACTGCAGCAGAAACCACAAGGAGAAATACATTTTCAGAATCTTATCACTGCGCACCAGTATTGTTATCCACAGTCTGCACGCATGAGTGGAAGTAAAATATCATCATAACTTGAATAAACATACGTATGTCATTTTCTTTGTAGCAATGTTGATATTAAAAGTCCATTATTTGACACAAAAATGTCACTTCATAAGCTGTGCTATATGGTTAAGATGTGCATGTGGATGCATGTTTTAGAAGTCTTGGTGATAAGAAGGGGTTCAGGGACATCAAGAAGATATGAGAATTGAGTGATGCCATTATGCGAGTGGCACTTGCTCATTACCAAAGTAAAATTTTGTCATTTGGCATAGGACCACTTAACTTGTGCCCATTTTCTTTTAGCTAGCTTTTGTTGTTTGGGTATTTTGTGTGTGTGTGGGGATGTGTGTGTCGATCTACTTCATTTTTTGTATCATACGTTTACTAAGAAGTTAGAACTTATATCATTGAGAAGTAGTAATCACAAAATAGTATAAACCCGTTTCATATATAAGACTGGATATTGACCCCTCGGGTAGTCATTATTGAGCCATCAGGTAAACATTAATGACCTCTCAGGTAGGATACTTTTATGACCCCTCTTCTTCTAATGTCATATATGAAACGATTTTATACAAATTTTTCTAATTATGGGTGAAGTTTTAATTAATCATTTTGAACTTGGTTGGAACTTACTTCACCATGTATGGTACTAGTTCAAACTGCGAAGTACCGGCTTACAACAAACTACAGAGAGGAAACAATAAGAATACAAGACCTTATCACAATTTCGCATACCTACAAACTAAAGAAAATGACATGAAGAAAGATGGAATAGAGATCAAGGCATACTCATTATCTGGTGATACGAGTTACCATACAAAGGCAATCAAACGTGAGCTGGTGGAGCATCACTCCAAGTTCCTTTAGATAGCAAAGACACGAAAGTGACATCCCTACATAAATCCAACGCAAGAGCTGAACAAAGTACAGAGGCATCCCTTGAGCTATTCACGGGAAGAGAACACTAACCTTGAAGAGATAGGAAGAAATTACAGTTGAAATAATGTGCCCCATACTAGTAGGGTGACTGACCTCCTAGGAAGGGAAAGAAAATAAAATACCAGTATACATATACATAGTTA
Organism: Pharnaceum exiguum; assembly: GCA_900322385.1. NCBI lineage: Eukaryota > Viridiplantae > Streptophyta > Magnoliopsida > Caryophyllales > Molluginaceae > Pharnaceum > Pharnaceum exiguum. Next base: position 20,758 of record ONZK01001778.1, on the reverse strand, counting down.
CATACCCCAACTCCTAAGTCATTTCTTCTTACCTACTGCACTACTCTCTCTTTCTTTATTGTCTCCCTCTCATATTGTTTTCAGTGCTTTGAAAACTGATAGTACTATCAGTAACTGCAGCAAGATTATCAGCTGCACATTGCAGTAGACAAAGACGTTGCGATTATGGAAACCAACACAACGCAAGAATCAGTAGAATCATCTGACAAGTCTGCAAATACACATTCCCACAACCACCACCATTTTCATCATTCTCATCCACCACACACTTCTACTAACAAAAATAGTCATCATGGATCCCCTTCCCTCACGTCCATTCTACTTATTGTCATACCTATAATCCTAGTTATCCTCATTGGTTTCATCATAGTCCTTCTGTTCTTACTGCGACGGTATAAATCTGCTAAGTTTGACACCTTGAGTAGAACCAATAGCAACAACTATGACAACGGCGACAAGTTTGCTGTTCAAACTGCACACAGCGCTACAGGAAGCCCAGGTAATTTATCATTTACTGGAAGCCAAAGGGTTATTTACTGAATTTTTTACTCCCGTCGTCAGTAACACTACTGAACCACTTCCCTTTTCCTACAATTATTAGCTACATTCTTGGTTTGATGAATTATACTTCGTACCATGTATTATGCTAGCCCAACAACAAGTTTTACTCAGAGCCGGGTGTACGGTGCTAGGTACACCTATAGTGTCTTTTATATTAGGCAATGTTGTTCTATGCAACGAGACGAGGCTAGAGTTAAGTAGTTAACCGTATGGAGTATTTTGTTCCTATTAATGTTGAATTTATGTAAATTGACTTTAATGTGGATATGATCGATCAACAGAGGTGAGAAACGGGTGCATAACCGGAGGGAGTTCGCGCTACATATCACAATGTAAGTTCAAGGGAGTACAAGTGTTCACGTACAAGGAGCTGGAAATGGCTACTGATAACTTCAGCGAGGTAAACATGATAGGGCATGGTGGATATGGGGTTGTGTACAGAGGTGTCCTAAGTGATGGGACTGTGGCAGCAATTAAGAAGGTTCACAAGGATGGCAAGCAAGGGGAGCGGGCTTTCAAAATTGAGGTAATGTGTGACTAATGTGACTTCATTTATTTTCCCTTTTTGTCTTACTTTTCTTTTACCCCTGAAGATGTACAACCATTAGTGCTTTGTGCTTTTCCAATCATATTATAGATTACAGAATATCATCTGAAATGTGTCTGAAATTTGTTTTGCATACAAGAAAGGAAAAAAGAGATATTGTAAATTTGCCTGTTCAGGTTTAAATCATACTGTTTGAATAAGATGTTCCATACAATGTTACCATATCGATCTAGTACTCAATTAGAAAAAGACACAATTAGTTTATGGATCCAGATAGCATGGATTATGGAGTAGAAAAAGATTCATAGGCATGAGCCTGCATTATGTAACGTTCCTAATCTTACTTACAAAGGGGAAAATGGTACCTAGGGGTTTGACTTATGCTCCATTTATCTTTGGCTTGTTTCTCTCAACTTGTGCAAACCAATTAAACAATACTACAGTAGTAAGATCATGGTCACCTAAGTCTCTATTTTGTTTCTATGTGAATCTGCATTTATGAAGACTGCTCATCGTTCTATAAGGAAGATTAAATATGATAACAAAACTTCTTATCTTTTATTGTTTGTCTCGCAGGTGGACCTACTGAGCCGCTTACATTCTCCCTACCTAGTGGAGCTGCTTGGCTATTGTGCAGACCAGAATCACAGACTCCTAATCTTTGAATATATGCCTAAGGGTAGCCTACAGCAGCACCTCCATTCACCTCATACTCATCCTTGGCCCTTGGATTGGGGCACTCGGTTACGGATAGCCCTTGATTGCGCTCGAGCTCTCGAGTTCCTCCATGAGCATGTAACCCCTTCAATAATCCATAGGGACTTCAAATGCAGCAATGTTCTGCTGGACCAGAAATTCAGAGCTAAGGTATCTGATTTTGGTCTGGCCAAGACTAGCTCTGATAAGATTAACGGTCAGATTTCTACGCGAGTTCTCGGGACCACTGGATATTTGGCACCAGAGTGAGTGCAACTCTCTTCCTCCCTCAAGCATCTCTTTCATGATCATATCATATCATAGCAGTGAAAACAACATGTCACTAATAATGTAATGTGGTCCAATTTTTTGAGAAACATTAGCTCAAAAATCTTGTTTGAAATCTTCAAAGATCAAGCTAAACCCAAGTTGGCCAATGGGATGGCTGATTTAAATGTCCAGGGGAAAATAAAGCAAGGATTAGTGCTGGAATGTTGTGGCCTATAATCCAATCAACCATATGTACAGCACTACTATACTGTACACTTGTACAAGACAAGTCCCATTCAGTCATCATGTGAATTTCTGTGTACTCTTGGGGTATTTCCTCTCTCACGCAAGTTATGTACATGTGCAGGTACGCTTCAACAGGCAAGCTTACAACAAAATCTGATGTTTACAGCTATGGGGTGGTTCTGTTACAGCTAATAACAGGGCGGGTACCTGTTGACACGAGACGGCCGCCAGGAGAACATGTTCTTGTCTCTTGGGTCAGTACTGCTTTCAACAATCAAGTATCTTCAGCATTAAACTTACTCAGGGATCCCCCCTCCCCCCTCAAAAAACAATAAAAATTTAAGGATTGCAGAGAGTATATTCAGCCGTTATCAAAAGATTAATGCATTTAGCAAATACAAACAGACACTGAAGGCAACTTTGGTGACCTCTTGCTAGGCAATGGAACAGTACCATGGATAGGCATGGATTGCGTTGGTCAAATTATGCAGACTTACATAATCGATTATCTATAATAGGTAGACATAAATTGCTGACAAATCCTTCATTTTCAGGCTCTCCCAAGACTAACTCACAGAGAAAAGGTAATGGAGATGGTGGATCCTACTCTAAAAGGGCAATACACCCAGAAAGATATAATTCAGGTCAGGAATTTCTGAAATTTTCTTTTCATGGCATCGGTAATTCAAGTTACTTAGTAATTAGGAATACAGGTGAGCTGAATTTGATACGAGTCGATTGATTTCTACAGATTGCGGCCATTGCTGCTGTATGTGTGCAAGCAGAACCAGATTACAGGCCTCTAATGACAGATGTTGTGCAGTCTCTAATTCCTTTGGTTAAAAACCTCTCATCTACCTCCTCAGCTTCATCCAGATTTCTAGCTCATATGGTTAGCCCTAGGTCTCAGAGGTCTTCTTTCTCATAAAATTTAAGGTGGATACCAATTCCTGAGCAACAGTGTTCTTAATTGGAGACATGTCGGCTGGTCCATCCATTTTCGTCATTGCATTTGGCATGCATACACTTGAAATGAAGCTAGAACCAATTAGCAATCACCAATTTTGCAAGTAAGATCAAGTTAAGAATGTTGAGCAACACTAACTGAACAAGACAAATTCAGACCAGTGTGAGGTAGATCGCAAGCTGCCTCAGATGTACCTTAAAATGTGAGGAGGATCTGAAAACTTGTTGCTTATTACAGTAGTTAGACAGTCTGGTTCTACTTTCTGTGAGGTAATTCCAACATGGCACATTAGTGACTTCGTTTCCATCTTCATATAAGGTGTCCACCTTGTTTAATTGTTCTTCTTTGAGCTTTCAGTTTACACATCTTAATCAGTTCGTCTGCAATTGAAGAAAACTCAAGGGTTTAGCAAATACCAAGTTATAAACCGGAAGATTGCTCATACATTTTGAATATTCACAATCCTATATTAAGCCATGCGTTATGGATGTCAATGTCTGCCTAATGTGTGGCAAAACCTATAAAAAGTTCTACTGTAAACATTAACCAACATTATCTTTCAGAGTAAAGGAAACTTTACTCACAAGTTCGACAGCTTAATAGATACTCTTGCAGTCTTGCATAGTCGCAATGATAAATCGCTCTAATGTTATTTAACATTTGAGAAGATTTTGTTGAAGAGTGAAATAATAAAAATAGGGATTCGTAAAAATAATAATCATGAGATCTATGTAGACGGGGATATACACAGTACGCGCATAATTCATACACACAAACTTAAGTGCACCCGTTTGATACATGCTATCACATGAAACAAGGTGGCTAATGATAAAAAAGAGATCACTAATCATAGTTAAGCGGCTCATTTTCAATCATTAGTGATCCCGTTTCATATAAGAAAAAGGTGCACATAAATTTTTCAGTTTATACATGTGGAGTACCTCTTAATTTGAGTGACGAAAAAAGTGAGCCTCGTATAAGGCAACCATCATCAGTTTGTCAGAATTGATCTATTATTTCAACATCAGAACCTACATGAACCTATGAATTTGGCAGACCAAAGAGATAAGAGCATCTACAATGGACAAACCTCAAACGAGGTTTATAAGTGGATCCCCCTCTTACATACACCCTTTTCCACAAACTTCAAACCCAAAAACCTCACCCTCACTATGGATAAACCTTACATAAGGTTTATGTGTGGACCTATAGTGGGCTCCTTATTCTATTTGTTTTTTGTTAGTGTGCCACTCTCTCTTGTACGGGGTCCCACCTTTGGGTTTTTGGAGAGATTTGTGCAGACAAACCTAGCATTTTAGTTTGTTTTGACAAACCTCCCCACTATGGTGTACACATCCCATTTTAGGTTTTAGTGTCAGCAAAAACCTATTAAGAAGCTCCATTGTGGATGCTCTAACATGACGATAGATTTCAACAGAAAAAAGGGCAAGCAGTCAGAATGTACAAAGGTTTCATGCTAGTCTGTAATCTGTAAAATGGGCAATAACTGAAGGCATCATGGTAAAAGTTTCTGAAAAGAAGCTGGCCGGTACCATTATGACACTAATAATGTCCAGTATGAACAAACAAACAACGGTCTGAAGTCGTCCCATTTCTGCAAGAGCTTACAGAGAATAAAAGAATATATGATTGCAAATAGCTCTCCGGGAAGGACATAAATAGTTAGCCAGAATGAATTCAGAAAGCGACTTGTCAAAAATCATGACAGGAGTAAAACACGTTAATACCATCGAACATTACTTGTCTTTTTACAACTGTTCAAATACTTGGACATAATTTACAGCCTGCTACTCTCGTTGTTGGCTCCTCGAGGGTCACTCTACTATTTGGATGGTGACTGGCTGATAGAGCACTTCGGTACGGTAGAAAGTAGTCACAACCTGAAAACTTTTAAGCTTAAATGCCAATTTACCTCAGCAGTTTAAGCAACGGTAAGACTAAATGATCAATATACTTCCTACTCATAAAGAAGGAATAGCTATTAATGCAGCTCAAAATGTCATGGTAGCCTGGTAGGACATGAGCCAAGCCCACAGCAAACTGTATGACCCCGAACCATAAAGCTGTGGAAGAAATTGCTGGGGAGATCCCCCCCCCCCCCCCCCCCCC
>ONZK01001776.1:30216-61695 GCA_900322385.1 Pharnaceum exiguum | reverse complement strand
TCTGCAATATTGCAACATGCAAACCGACCCCAATTTTGAAGGGGAGGGGGGGGGGTAGTGAGTCTGCAATATTGATGCATGCCAGCCGACCCCAATTTTGAATAGGACTAAGGATGTGTAGTTGATGATAATCGACTATTTTAACATAGAACTCTCCTGACTTAACTGCAAATTGATACAAAAAGATTTAGATATCAACAAAATAATGAAGCTTACCCCAACCAAAGTGTGACGAGGAAAAACATCAATTGCCGCAAGGATACCCCTACAAGTGGTCAACAAAAAGAAAAGTATAGTGAAAACAAAGAAAATCAACTTTATTAATCAAGTAAAGGGTTTCTTATCAGATCAGATTTCAAGAGTGTTCTTTGAATCAAAATCTTTAAATAATTTATCACTTCTTGTTTTTCATTTTTCCTCTCAAATATCTTAATGGGCAGTTCAAATTGACAGCAGGAACTTACGTGAGAGACTCCCCGTGGAAAACAACTGGGGGGGCAATTGCAGCAAAGATGCAAAAGGCAATGTGAAGCTGTATCAATGAAAAGAAAAGATGTCGGTACATATACACAAGGAAGGAAACGCAGATGCCTAATTTCAACAGCTCACCAAGTACAGCATGAAAAACCAGCCAAATTTTAAGGCACTGTCCGTCCTGACAAAAAAAAAGAACGGTGTTAGGATAAATGCCACACACACACACACACACACACACCGAAAAACGGAACACACACACACAAACAAACAAAAAAGCACAAACAACCATGTGAGTTACATTCCTCAATGCTTCAATAAAAGCAAAATTAATATTAAAAAAACACTTCAACTGCATGAAAACTACCCTGTCGGCTAATCCCAAATACCCAAGGAATACAAAAGACTTATATGCTATGCAGTATAAACTCTGCAAAGTGAAGAGATTATTATTCAAAGGAAAGCCTACACCGTATATGCACCCAAGTTAAACATAGAAAGAAAGGGAAGAGAGAAAAGGGACACTAAAATACCTCATTGCACGATAAAGTGGACGATACCACAGCAGGTATGAAAGTGGAACACCAAGAAGAGCATATATTGTGGCCAGAAAAAAGATTTTCACACCTTGAGAAGACAAAGACATCAATTATTAAGTTTGACATACTAAACATCAATGCTATGAGTGAAAGAGAACAAACAAGTTTATCGAGGTTACCTCCTCCTTTGATCCAATCAACAGAGACAGCAATAATATTGTATACAAGACACAAAACAAGACCTGCACAAATAGTTCAGAAGTTGAAATAGAAAACTACTTCAGATGGTCAGCACTGCAACCAATCACAATAAGACCCAAAGGGGGAAGCGGAGAGGGGGAAAGAGTTATCATCCAATGCACACAAACAGCCGAATGCATTATTATCAAACAAAAAGATTCATACACATAAGGAAATCAAGATAACTACAGATTTCATTGGGAGAGGGTAGAATTCTTAGCCTCCGGGCTTTTATGGATTATCCTCTTTCAATTATATAGCAAAATTGCCACTCTTTGTAATTTTCACCAAACTTAGAAGACATCTTGTCCTCGGCTGCTCATTTGACAATAAATTTGTAAAATAAAATTTTCAATCTGAAAAAAAGATCCAACTGCAAAGAAGCAAACCCACACATGAAACAGGAAAACCACCAAATAAAGTACACAAGGCACCCAGCACACGGATTTTAACACTTGCAACTTACGAGTACACAATTAATGCTCGTAAACAAGATGGCCGTGGCTCTTTAGTGAACAAATAAAACTACATTATATTGACCCAAAAATACAATACATAATTAATGAACACAAATAAACAGAGGGCTGAACTTAGAAGTTCAAGCGAATACCAAATAAGTCTTATGTATGAAGCAAAGAGCAAATTGTCCATATATGACACCTAAAGAAGCAAGTTCCCAAACCAAAAAAGGAACATGCAAGCCGACAAATATGTGGCTAGTTCACAGCCATTGCTGTGGTCAGGAAAAGAAAAAGATGATCAAGTTGCTTCACTTATCAGTAACAAGACAAATTTATGCACAACAGAGAACCAAAGAAAGTGATTAAGGTCAAATCTCTTAAAATAGACAGGAAAAAGACTCACCTAACCAACTTGCAAAAGCCAAATACTGCAGTTTTTGAGCATGAATGGGGATCTCATTAGCTATATCGTGGTGAATGATTGGAAAGAAGGGTGGCCAATTTTTATCATCTGTCGGGACACCGGCTGAAGAAAAATGTTGATCAATCAGCAAAAAAGTGGATAAACAACCAATGAAGCATATCATTTCTCCTAAATTTATAATTGCACTGAAATGAGACAATTATACAAATTCAGTATGCGGGTATTCTTTGTCATACCGTTAGAGACAGCATCTTCTCTTCGCTTGATATCCTGCAGCAGGGAAATCACAATGTGGTTAAGGCAATTAACATAATCAGCAATTCTCCGTAGTTTGTTATATTGCCGGAGAAACATGCTTGAACCACAAATATTTTTGGTAGATCCTTCATCAACTTAGATGAGTATAAGTACTAACCATTTCTCTCCTTCTCAGATCTGCCTCCCAATCAGCAATTTCTTTCTCTCTGTTACCAGCAGCCTACATAATGGAATAAAAAAATACATTTGAATTTTGAAGACATTCTGAGCTCAAGAAAAAACACAAAAGAAATCCATAAGCCAAGGCTTCAGTTCCGTACATTCATTGAATCCAAAGGTATATCCACATTAGCATCGTGTTTCTGACCAAAACCAAAGGAAGGGAGGCGAAACTTCGAGGCAGTTGTATTAGAACCATTCTGCATAAGAGCAGAGAATGATTAGCAACAACAAAATAGAGAGCTTTATGACAATCGTAAAAGTACACTAACAAATGCCAGCACGAGCTCATAGAATTAAAAACAGGCCAGCAGTTGGAGTCCTTAACTAAAACAGATAAAGAGGCATAATCAACGAAAAGCACAATCACTAATCGCCAGTTCGCCACAATCCATCTAAGACAATTCAAAACCCGACATTATACACTCAAGAACATAGCACAGCAGAATTGGTGATCACACATTCTAGTGCCGCAAAAGACATGCGCACCATGTTCAATTTCTTTTATTTTCGTTTCACAAGTTTTAGGCCAAAATTTTATAGAGAAGTTCGACAACAGTCCCCCTTAGTTACCAAAACTCAAAAACAGTTGTTGAACAACAACAACTGAACAACCAGGGGCGGATTTATGTGTTGATACGTGGGGTCAATTGAACCCACTTAACTTCTAATTTTCCCTTCACAATGACAGTAAATATGTAATTTTCCCTTCTCTGCATAATTTCTTGAAATATACTACGATGTGGTGAGTGGTGACTTAGACTTAAAACCGCTTACCCCGAAATTCACTTTACTAACAACAACAACAACAGAGTGTAATCCCTATTCAATTGGGGGTGCTCGGGCTGTTTTCAAGATTGACCCTAAATGCGTGGTAAATGTTACAAGGGAAGTAACCTCTATCAAGGCAACAACCACCCAACCTAAGACCTATCACGTGCAGAGCCTCGCCTCGCCTCATAATTAACCACCTTTAGGCCGCTAGGACCTTACTCACTTATTCTAAGTGTTCATTTCCTTAGGTCCATCCAAGTCAAATAAAATCTAGTGAGTACTATATTTCCATTTTATTATTTAATTTAATAATAATAATTAATTAATATACCTTTCATTTACTTGAACATCAGATCCAGATCAAGAAATAACAATGATGTACTAATTCAACCACATTACCAACTATTAATAACAATCAAATGGGTATTCGTCTTATGTTTCCACTCAAATAACTCAAAAAAAAAAGGTGGGCAGATCTAAATGTATATGTACGTACGGTACTATAATTAGTAAGCAAGCAAGCAAAGAAAAAAATAAATAAGTGCAAGAATATGAATAATAAATAGAGAGAGAGAGAGAGATTACAGCAAAGGGGTTGACGTTTTCTTCTCTGCTCATGATCTTTTCTTTTGTTTTCGTTACTAAATTTGGGTTTATTTTTTTGTTTTTGGAGGAAATGTTTTTTTGATAAGTCGAGTCGAGGGAAAGAGAAGAAGTGCACCCACCCACCGACTGACTCGCCGAAGACTAGACTGTTTGGTAAAACTACTTGGGTGAGTTAGAGTGAGGGAGAGGAGTGAGAATCGAGTTGTGTATATCTGTCTTTTTTTCTTTTTTCTTTTTTGAAAGCATGTATATCTGTCTTTGGAAGTGATATACGAGTATTAATTAATTAATTTTATTATTTTCCTAGGACCAGACTGGACTAGGATTGTGTTGGCGTCATTAATTCCAGGGAAATTTAACATTTTGGGTAAGTGATATTTGATCTAATTTTATTTTGTGTATCTGAGATTTGCATACGGAGTATTACCGTTTAGGTTACTATTATAGTAAGTTAGTAATACTTTGGGTATTTGACCCAAATCTGTCAAGTATGGCCGTTAACTTTATAATATGTTATGTTATTTTCGTGAGCTTTGTGGATGAAAACCCCAAGTATCCAAAGTGTTAACATAGCATTTTGGGTTTTACAGTTAAGTAAAAGGCAATTTGGGTTTTAGACTTTATTCGTCATATAGTTTTTCACTTTTTCACTATCTTGTACTTATATATGCCTTTATTTGTCCGGCTAAATAGCACATATTCGCATAGTAGTACTTGCATTATGAAGATCAACTTTGACGGCTCTAGGAGTAATGAGGTTGCGGCAGGAGGATTTGTCATCAGAGATAGTATTGGAAAATTGACTATTGCTGGAGCCCAACATCTGGGAGACATTTCTATCCTAGAAGCTGAAGCCCTAACACTGTGAAATAGTCTACACCAGGCACTTCTGTTAGGCTTGCAAAATATCGAAGTTGAAGGAGATAACATCACAGTTATTCAAGCTACCAATAAACAGATTACAACACCTTGGAAAATTAGAAATATCATTGACAATATTAGTAGATATACAGAGCATTTCAGAAAGATTCAATTCAAGCACATCTACCGAGAAGGAAACAGAGCGGCGGACTGGCTAGCAAACTACGGAAGGAACATCAGTGGCAATACTTTATGGGATGTCTCATGGTCTGGAGAGTTGGATACAATTCTTCACGAGGACAAATTGGGAGTATGTCTCGAGAGGAGACACTCCTAATTCCTTCTTCCATTTCTTACCTTACAAAAAAAAAAAAACTTGGGTTTTGATGTATGCTTCTCTAGACTTTCTCCAAACTGAGTTAGAATTTTGATATATTACGGTGTTTGTCTTAGTTTCAACTCAAAAGTGATTCTCTTTGTATTTTTTTTCACCTTTCCCTTCCAAATTCTTTATCACCAACAAATTTAAGTGTAAATTACTCTTCACATTGATCAAAAGCAAAAGTACTGAATTGGCACTTTTACTTTTGACCATTTTAAGAGTCCTTTAGAAGTTTTAGGTAGTTGGTTTATGATAGAGGTGGAGAAGGAGAAAGGAGAATTAGGAAGAAAATACAAAAGAGAAGCAGTTTTACTGAGAATCTGCCAAATACTCTTTAAGTAATTGGGCATTTGTATGTGAACATCCTAAAACTATACTTGACAAACGGTTTAAGCGATTCGAGTGCGATTCGTTTTGAGTCAGTCTATCTTACTTATTTTCCGGTCTTAGTTCAATTTGGTTCAGGATATTTCTCAGGTCTATAATTATTAAATCTTTGACTTGAAAATTTCATTCTGTATAGATTTGCTTTGGTATATAGTTATGGGCTGGTTCTCTACAGGTTGTGCAAAAACGGACCTCAAGTCAAATCCATAACACTTCTTTCTAATCTATTTGAGTTCAAGTGATTATGTTAATGAGAGTTTTGTCTATGTTTACGTCTACCTAAAATAATTATATTAGATAATAAGAGCGCAAACTTAAAATAGTGATCAATTTTCTTTTTTGACAGTCAAAATAGTGATTATCTTGCTTAAGGCATGTTTATCCCTTGTATTTTTAAGGTTATCAGAGCTAGTAATAATCTCTATAATCTAGAAGCCACAAGACCAAAGTATAACCTTAAATTTTAAACTCCAGTTTTCCGTATGCACGTACAATCAAGAGATTATACGAAAAAAAATTATTTTGTTGTTTTGAAATTATATAGTAGAGAAAGATGTAAGGTGCAAATGATATTACTCGGTAGCTCTTTTGTATTTCTCCGGTGTGATTTTACATAAGAGATTGCTTCTATTTATAAGCAAAGTAACATCAACTATGCAAAACAGTAAAAACATTTATTAGTGTATTATTCATCAGTCGAGACGTTCAACCAAATGGAGCCATTCATATAGCGTTGTAGTACTTGACTTTTAACATGTTCTTTTTCATCAACCAAATAAATTTTTTTGATGAACCAAATGAAGTTATAACTAGTAAATGTTATGTAGCATCACTTTCCACGAAAAAAAGTTATGTAGTATCAAGTTAATTTAATTAATGAAGTTAAAAGTGTTATTAAAGGTACGGGTATAAAATAAAGCCTAATACTTAAAGTAAAATTGTAGTATAATCTTAAGCGAGGTCTTGAGTTCGCCTCCGTTTGTAAAAAAATTTATTGGGAGACTCACCCACCATAGTTAGGTGAGCGACCGAGGTCAGGTCTAGAAGTAGTCGGAGCGATCGCTTTGGTGAATCAAACGCGCAACAAAAAAAATAAAATAAACATGCCCTTAGGAGAAGTGACTATTGAACGGTCCAAAATGGTTACCAATTTAGCATCTTTGGCCCTGTTCTTTTGAACTACAATTCAGTTCAGTTTTATTTAGTTCTTTTCAGTTTTCGCAGTTTAGCTCGTATATTGATCTCGATATCCATTCTTTGTTATTAATATATCATTGGAAAGATCTTGTAGTTTTATAAATGCACAATATTAATAGGGTTTTTAATTTTTTACAAGTTTTTTGAGTGTCAAAACAACTAAATAAAAAGTTTTTTTAAGTTGAGTTCGGCTTTAGAGAACCGGCCTTTGTCACCAAAAAAAAAGAATGTCCGGGCTGAACCCGGTTCTCACCTAAATTATTCACACAACAACACTACAGTCATCTTTCTTCCATCTTTACCCTCCCTTCGGCCAAAACCTCCCAAAACCCTCATTTCCCCTAACCCCGCTGCCCTGCACTCCACTCTCTCACCTCACCTCCCTCACCACCCCATGCAAACCCCACTACACCAAACTCAAAACTAACGAAAACCCACATGGCAGCTGCAACAAGGTGCCTAAATCTCCTCACCCGTCTAAGAACAGCCATCATCTTAACCCCAAAACCCACACTATCCCATACCCACCACCATTTAAGATGGTTCAGTACTGACACATCCACAAATGAAGAAGGGTCTTCTGAGGATGGTAGTAGTAGTAGCAAGAGGATTATAGAGACAAAGGCAAGGGAAATGTCGGAAATGTCAGTGAGGACAGGTGCCATAGCTCTAAAGTGTGGGATGTCAGCACTTTGGGATAAGTGGGGTAAAAGAGTTCCTATTACTGTTCTTTGGCTTGATGATAATATTGTTACCCAGGTTAAGACTGTTGAGAAAGAGGGCATTTTTGCCCTACAGGTACTGTGTACTGTTTCATTTCTCTGCTGTTACCTTTTTCAATTTCAATGTTCAAGTTTTTTTTTTGTATAAGTTGAGATCTTGTTTGTTTACAGTACCCTTTGTGGCCCACTTAATTTCTTTAGTTTTTAGTTCAGTGAAGGAGTTTATTTCAAGTACTTTTTGTAAGTGGAATTTAGTTGAGTTTTGGAGAATACATGCCTAGAGAAGGGAGCATTAGTGAAGCTTGATTCTTTTGTAAGTATTTTGTTGTTAAAGCCTTAAAGAACCTAAATGTCACAAAATTTGATGGCTGTAATGTTTGTTTTTGGGTGTTTGTTGGTGTTGAGATCTTGCTTCTTTGGTGCATTGGTGGTGGGGAATTAGTTAAAATGCCCTTTGTGAGAATGCGTGCCTGGAGGAATGGCGGCTTAGTGATTTATATTTTTTTGGTATTAGTTTGGATTGCTATAGTTTTGTAAAATTTGGCCCTTTTATAGTGTGAACATTTTGATTATCAGACTTGTATTTTGGTTGGTAATTTAGAGAGTGAAGCCTAAAAGGAAATGAATAGTGGGGGGAGTGAGAAGATTGAAAATGATGATTGATGCTTTTACATTGAATGGAAGTTTTATACTTTTGCAAGTGTTTTTGATGATAAAGATTCTTGTTGGTAGTTTGGGTAAGTTATTAGGGTAGTTGATGTAAACTTGTGGGTAATAGAAGACTGCAAGCGGACGTTACTTTAGCTTTTTGAATTTTGTTATGTTGTTGAAGAATTTGAAGTTTATATTTTGTTTCTTTTCACTGGTTTGATTAGGTATTTGAGGTTGTAATGAATTGGTTGGTGACAGTGGATTGTATTGCCTGATGTTGCTTTGATTTTGTGAAGGCTTAGTCCTTTGCAATATTTTGATGATTAGCGTTAGTTTTGGGATTTTGGGTATGATTGAATTCGAAAGTAGTGAAGGAACTGTGGATGCTTTGATCTCATTGGACCATCTAAGGTGGTACTAGTAGGTGGATTGTGACATTTGTTGTGGCTGTGTGCCTGTGTGAGTAGTTTAGAATTCTTAGGTGTCTGAAAGGGGGTTTTGATTGTGTCTTTTGCCTTTTTATTTTGTTTTGTTTTGGGGAAGGAGGTGGGAATGGGAGTATTCTAAAATGAGTAAAATCCATTTCCCTCCCTGTTCTTTAAAGAGCTTTCATTTACATTCTGTTGTTGGTTGAATGCGGTATTTTGGTAGCTTTGTAACTGTGTTGAGATGTGCTGGTATTTAGGTTGGTTGCTCGCAGAAGAAGGCTAAACACCTGACAAAACCTGAAGTGGGTCACTTTCGAGCGCAAGGAGTTCCTATGAAGAGGAAGTTGAGGGAGTTTCCTGTGACTGAAGATGGTCTTCTTCCAGTTGGTGCTTCCATTGGGGTACGGCATTTTGTTCCCGGACAATATGTGGACATCGCTGGCATCACTAAAGGAAAGGGATTTCAGGTGACTTCATGAATCTCTAGCTTCTATACTAGCCCACAAATTTTAGAACTTTTTCACGATGACTGAATTATTAGGGCAAACATTGTGATTCCTGCACAACTGATTGTATATGCACAATGTTCACTTGTTTGGTCACGAGGTAAAACTGTGTTCATCATCAAAGTAACCACTATCTTAAATGGTCAGTCTTGGCACACTAGAATGCTGAGGAGTTTCTTGTGCTGGTCTTCGGCTTCTCCTATCTTGAGAAATTTAAGTAGGAACAAAACAAATAAGTGCTTGTTGGAGGGTTGCCTTAATGCTTCTTCCTATTCCAATTGTCAATTGTCTCAAAACATTCTTTTGGTGAGTTTGGGGTTGCTGTCAAGTGTTGTGTTGCAGCTGTGGCTGGCTGTGAAAGTGCTTTCACCTGCAGTTGAGAATAGGTGAGGTGAAAAAACAGCTTTCAAATCTTATTTTTTGAAAGTGCTTTCACTCAAAGCACTTTTGAAAAAACTACCAAACACCCCAAAAAAATTAAAAGTGATGCCGAAAGCACTTTGAAAGCACTTCAACCTCAACCCCAAACGCAGTATGGAAGTTTACGTGCAATGCATTCACATGAAAGTCAGATCTATCTAGTCACTGTTGATATGGGATCTTGCATAGAGGCCCTGTTCTATACTTTTTTGAAGGTGTAGTAAAATTTGGTTTACTTCAGGAGTTCTCTTTACATTTTGTAACTATAACGATACTTCAGTCTTGAAGAATGGTCCTTAATTGTATTATGATGATGAAATTAAAGGCCCTGACCTCTATGTTTTTTGTGCCTGAGAACTCAATTAGTTCTTGTCATGTCATGATCCCGTTTGTGAGGCCATTCTTTGGCCTTTTTTTTAAAAATGTTGGTAGCTTTATTTTTTGAGACGCTTTTTTGGAAGACATGAAGTGATTGCCTCAGATCAACCACTTTTGCCAGAGATGGCTTCCTGGCTGGTTGGGGAGATCTATAATTTTATTTTGCAACTCACGGTATCCGCACTGGTATAGTGGTATCTAAGCACTGGTATTATTTTATTACTTTTTTGAGGTGTAAGTTCATAAATACCCTCCAGTTACATTTACCTATGTATCGCCGTGTTGTTGAAGTTGAAACTACAGTCTTATGAATTGACAAAATTTGGGGTTTACTTTTACTTCTGATTAGTGTTGAAGCCTCTGAAATCCAATTTCCTCTCCAATTTGAGAAAATGCATAAAGGATTTACCTCTTTGTGACCCTGTCATGTCAGATTGGCATGACACTCCGGATGCGTTCAAATTTATCTTATGTGGTAAACTTTGTTATGATGCTATGAGCCTTGTTCTAGACATGGAGATTGGTTTAACGCTAATTCTCACATTGACTACCAGATACATGACACTTTACATTTTCATATGGGTATGGACTAGTTTTCTGGGAAATATGTGGATTTTGGAGTATTTGCAATGTATTAGGATGGAACTTCAGTATCATTAGCTGTGTTTACTGAACTTTGACTAGCAGCTTATGAGTGATTAATGAAGTGATCTGATATGTTTGACCTCGAGGACAGATTGTGACGCTTAAATTTATGGTTCCATCTCAGGAAGTCAAATGGAGCCCATTTGAGTTCAATTGTTGGGATGTTTCTGTTAAATTTCTGCTATCCAGGGCTAAGAGGCTGTTCGATGCTTGATGGTCACTTTTTAAGAATTTTTACTAATGGAGTAAAGTTCGTGGACACTTTTAAATTGACGCTGACGAAAGAGATAGGGGTTCCTTTGGTTTTTCTTTGAGGTGTTTATACTTTACACCATCCTTAGTGCATTGGGAACTGTAATGTTTTCTTTGCTTACTCAAGGAATGAAGGCTAGAGTGTTGTCGCTATAGCTTAAGGACTAACAGTGAATGGAGGCTATCCTGTAGAGTAAGGTTAAGTTTACAATGATCTGGAATTGGGAACTTCTAAACAGATGCTGTAACATTGATTGCCACCCATCCAGCTCCTTTCTCTAGGGGAGACAGAATGTGGCTAAGAGGTTCCATGAAGGGTATTCCATATCATGATCTAAGTTTTTGAACAAATGAAATTGTTGAGGAATTGGGAGTTGGATTTTTGAGATGGGCTTCCAGTAGTCCCCAAGATTAGGGATAGGATAAAAGATCATATGCTACATGACCTGAGGACTTTCTGTTACTTAAGAACTCCGAAGAATGCTTTCTGTGCTGGTTACTATATCTTGCCGTCAGCAACTGGACACATTGTTCAAATTTGGTATTCTCAGGAATCCTTATTCTGGTTCTATATCGGTTTCTCTTCTGACCGGTTGTCACTTGTGATATTAAGCTACAAGCGTACACCACCTGTGGTTTGTATATTGTTATTCGATTTGAGTAAGTGCCATAAGTAAGTAAAATTGCATGTGAAGACAGGAAAAAACAATTCAAACTAAAAAGTAGAAGCAAAATGTGGGAAACGCTTTTCTATTTGCTTTGCTACCGGGGTAGAAGAATATAATTTTTCATACGTCAAAGAGAGTTCTTGACAGGTGTTAGCTGACGTGAAATAGCTTTGGGTTTCTTTTCAAGTGGATGCTTCCACTCTCAATATTTTGAAAATGACAGTTCTTCCGGTGATGATTAGGGCTTGTGGAGAACATTTGAGTTTTACAGCTGTCTTCAGCTCTCAATGCTTCATCACAGTATATAATGTTCTCCAACTTTCACGTGTATTGTGCTACTTGCTGTATGTTAGTATCTCTGGACGATCTTGACAATTTGTTAGTTGTGTTCAGTGGCTCAAATGCTGGTTGCAGTGGTATATTTTCTGTGGGTAAAAAGAATATGTTCAAATTCTTCTTTTGGTTTTATTTTTGTGATTTTAATTTCACATGTTTGAATGCACTAATTATGTGTGTTCAGGGTGGCATGAAAAGACATGGATTCAAGGGTATGCCAGCTTCCCATGGTGCATCATTGTCCCATAGAAGTATCGGTTCTACTGGTCAAAGGGATGCTCCTGGAAAAGTAAGTTAAAATTCTGACATTTCCTGTGTCTGTTCTGTTTGTTGGAGTGAATTGTTTTGTAGTTATTGTTAGTTCATCTGGAAAACAAAAACTACTTTTGTGTCACCTTCAACGCTCAGCTGAATACCCACCTGTTTCTTTGCTTCCATTTTCTGGTTGATTATCTTTTTTATTTCTCTTCTTAGTACCCGTGTCTGTGGAATTGTGTGCTCCTTAGATGTGTTGTCTGTTTCATGAACCTCTTCTCCTCCACTGTGTTGTAATCATATTTGTTTAGATCATAGATTGTCAGTTGATTTGATAAATTTTTCTTTGGTAAGCTCCGACTTTCTTTGGTAAGCTCCGACTAAATGGGCTGTTATCTGTGAACCTGATTTGCATCTCTAGTTTCACTATTAGGAAAATTTTGTTTCTCCTTTTTAGAGGGGGCTTTTAGTAGCCTGAAATATGAAAATTACTCTGTAGTTTCTATTCTGTTGATTATGCTCTTGTATGCTTCATGGTGATAATTGTACGCTGTCATTCTGATAGGTCTTTAAAGGAAAGAAGATGCCTGGACGCATGGGTGGCAAACAGCGGACTGTTAAAAACGTCTGGATCTACAAGATAGATCCTAAGAGGAACTTGATGTGGGTGAGAGGCCAGGTAGGTTTCTTTTACATCCTATGGTCTTTTTTAAGACCATTTCCCAAAATTTGAACTTAGAGAAATTAACAAAAGTATTACAGATTTGTGTGCATGTTCCCTTGTTTACAATCATGGCTTCTGTATTTAGGTTCCTGGAGCTGTAGGAAACTTTGTTTTCATAAAAGATGCGGTCTATAAGAAACCAGTGAAATCGCAGCTTCCTTTCCCCACTCATTTTGCACCAGAAGACGAGGGCGAGGAAGATTTGGAACCTATAGTTGCAGACCTAGGTGAACTAGATCCATTTATGGCAGCTGATTAATGGACAGGCTGTATGAAAATACTTGTACAACTTGGGTCTTTCTTCTATGGCAGCAAAGTCGTGTTTTATCATTCTTTTGACATCAAGGGATATGGCTATCAATGCTTTCAAGTCCGAACAGAGTGATATTTAGTCATGTCAAAAGCCTAGTGTAGCCTCATATTTTATCTGGTAGAATTCGAGTCCGGATTTTCGACAGTTGTGGACGATACCTCTGTAGAAGCTCTCTTCAAATAATCACTGAATCTGAATTACTGAATTTGAGCATGTTCTTCAGCTGTTCAGTTTTTGTTAGTGAATGTATTAGATTGGGAAATCCAGCTCTTCACTTTGGTTTTTGCAGTGTTGCCTCAATGCATTTTTTTTGCATAGCTGATTTGGCTTCTTTTACCGCTTCTTATTTTTTATTTTTATGATTCTCATAAAGTTCACTGTAGATCTTTTCTTTCTGAACTGGACCCCTGAAGTTGATTACTGTAACATAGTACTACTCTCAAATATTTGGTTGTCTGATCAAAACATACAAAACTCAGAAGAGTGGTGCCACTGTGAAGTTCCAGCTCCAGCTTCTACTGCAAATTCACAGCGAGGTTACTTTCGGCCACATAAACCAACCTACAAATTATCATTTCAAGTTTTCCTTTGAACAAGTCAAGTCACTTTACGCAAGGTTACAACTCAGGTAACTAACTGCACAAACTGCGTCCACTTCCTACTCATTCTTTACTCTTTAGCCACTCTTTCATTACCACTTCCTCCCAGAAGGCCACTGCTTGTAATCCCCACTGGAGTTCACTATCACATTCACATAATCACATTGCCGTAACAACCTCGCTGCCTTTTTTCTTTTTTTACATTGACGGGGTTTCTTCCAGGCCAACCAAAGGCCATCACTTTTACCATCACACAAGGTGAAGTGGGTGGCTGCAGTGCCGGCCGGTCTGCCGGGTTCTGGGCTAACCAGTTGTGCCAGACCTATGCGCTCTAGTTTTTAAAACGGTTGTTTTAGATTATTTGCTTCCGTTCCATCATTTCAATTTCTACCGATGAAAATGTATAATGTTCTTCACTTAGTGAATTGCTCCACCCAATACTAGTGTTTCGTTCTTTCTGTCTTTCTTTCTTTTTTTAAAAATCTGAATCATCATTTTCAAAGGGTATTGGTTAATACTCTTTTGAGCCAGTCTCATCTAGCTAGACCTTGAATTACTAATGTTTTGTGATTTGGTTTTACTTTGGGCATTGGCTTGATATGATACAACAGAACTAAAAAAACCAAAAGCAAGCAGAATGATCATCTGGAAGTCAGGATATGTAAGGTCATCACACACACTGATCGTCTACATGAATCTGTAGAGCATATACCTCGCACACTAAGTTGACAAATGCTTTATATTGCTATCATGTTTGCTCTTTGTTTCATGATCAGCATTGAACTTGAAGATGTTATGGTCCTGACTTTTGTTTCAATGCTCTAATCTTACAAAGCTTTTGATAGGACTCAAAATGACCAAAGATAAAGAAAGATAGTCCAAAAGAATGAAATGGATGACACAAAATTAACTCATCTTCTACTCCACACCTTAAACCTCTCATCCTCAAACATCCAACCTCTGGTTGCCATGTGGCACTAATATCCAAACTGCATTACATTTCCTCCATGCATCCTTCGTACCTCTGTCCATCACATACCTCTACAAGGCCTCATCAACCATGGATCAAAAAATAAAATAAAATTGCAAGCTATAATATTTTCTTTTTACATTATAAACATCATGCAATGACAACATTATCCTCATTCATTGAAGTTTTACCTAGCAAAAATTCTACTTGTAGCCTTGAAAACAAGGGACAAACATGGAAAATCCATATACTAAATAAGCAAAAAAAAAAACAAAATCCACCTAGGCACACCTTAAGCTCTTTTGGCTCCAACCTTCAACTCTTGGTCGAAATTAAGCTTACCCCAAAGCTGTTCTCCAAGAACAAAAAGTGACCCTTTCAGTTCAGCAGTACACTACAAACCCAACTGATCAAAAACACAAACACTGATCACCTCACATTTCTCTCCCACTCCCTACTCCATTCTCTCTCTACACTGTAATAAAAACAGGTAGAGAAAGATATTATAGTGAGGAGACAATAAGATAACACAGCTAAACAAAATGGCAGCGTGTACAGTATACACAGTACCAAGCACAACACTAGGATTCAACCAAAAAAGCCATGTATACTTCTACAGAAGCAGCTTCCAGAGAGCAACTTTCAATGCGAGGCCTTGCTTGATAACTTGCTCAGCTGGTAACTCACAGACAGTTGTGATTGGTCTAGCAGCTGACTCAGGTTGTGGTAAAAGTACCTTCATGAGGAGACTAACAAGTGTGTTTGGAGGTGATGCTGTGCCACCTAAGGGAGGAAACCCTGATTCAAACACCCTTATTAGTGACACAACAACTGTTATATGCTTAGATGACTATCATTCCCTTGATAGGACTGGAAGGAAAGAGAAGGGAGTCACTGCCTTGGACCCAAGGGCCAATGACTTTGATCTTATGTACGAGCAAGTTAAGGCCTTGAAGGAAGGAAAGGCTGTTGAGAAGCCTATATATAACCATGTTAGTGGCTTGTTAGACCCCCCTGAGCTCATTCAGTCACCTAAGATCCTGGTCATTGAGGGTTTGCACCCTATGTAAGTTTCCTCTAACACTAGTTGTCAATTGACGCTTATACACTTACCTTTTCCTTTTTGAACAATGAAGGGAGATTGAAAAAGACATTTAAATAACATCAAATGTAATCTACAACGTATATAATCTTGGAACACCAATAAAACGAATTTCGAACTCTCAAATTTTACACCTTAGTAGGACACTGAGGACATTTATGATCTAGCTTAGCTTAGTTGTGTTCTCGAGTCCTAATTATGTATCAACAAATCCTCAAGTGAGTTATCTTATTATCTTATATCATGCATGATTTTGTTGTGTCTAAATATAAGGATGAACAGCTGTGTACGTAAAGCTCTTGGCTCTATTCTATTGTCTATTGACCGTGCAATGTGTAACATGAAGGAAATAAAGGGAGAAAAAAAAGATGGAAGAAATTTGCTACATGCACATAAGTATACTTGGAGCGTGCATGAATAATAAAACTGATCAGGGTTTAGAGTCAAGTCCTTGCTTCATCTTCATTTCACCCTACTAATTAACACTAGTGCGCATGGCGAGTTCAATAGGAGTAGGACGATAAGTCGATAAGGAATGATCAATATCCTACTTAATTCGTTGGCTTAGCTATCGTGAGTGGCCCTATATCGTTGTACTACTAATATCTACAATTCTACATGTATAGGCCCATCTTTGTTGTGGACGTGTATATGTGGTGAATAATTGAATATGTGATATTTGTGATCCATTATGTCCACTTTTCCCCCCGATAATCCACTAGACCAATTCAAATACGAAAAGCAAAATTTATGACACAAAAAAAGAACAAAAAAGTTGCGTCTGCCGGGACTCGAACCCGGATCTATTGCTTGGAAGGCAATTATCCTGACCCTTGGACTACAAACGCTTTCATGTTCATTTGCAAATAATATAACATCATATATGGTGATGATCAGGTTTGACGCCCGTGTGAGGGAATTGTTGGACTTCAGTATCTACTTGGACATTAGCAATGAAGTCAAGTTTGCCTGGAAGATTCAGGTAAGAACCATCTTGACATTTGTTCAGGATATTTTCATATGTTCATGACTACTGAGTAACTCAAAATGTGCTTAAAAATGACAGAGAGACATGGCAGAGAGAGGCCACAGTCTTGAGAGCATCAAAGCTAGCATTGAAGCCAGAAAGCCAGATTTTGATGCTTACATTGGTATGTACTCGCTCTAACTTAACAAATCTCGGTCACAAGTTTCGGTAACTATTTCTTGAGTGTTATTTTGATCAAGGGTCTAATTCTAAGCTAATCAACTTATCCACATTGACATTAGTAAGATTATTGACCATATGCATCCTTCCATGAACTTATGCGCGATTTCCATTTTGTTCTGCAGACCCACAGAAGCAGTTTGCTGATGCAGTTATTGAAGTATTACCAACCCAACTCATCCCTGATGACAATGAAGGCAAAGTCTTAAGGGTGAGGATGATTCAGAAGGAAGGAGTGAAGCATTTCAGCCCGGTTTACCTGTTCGATGAAGGATCCACAATTTCCTGGATTCCCTGTGGCAGGAAACTTACCTGCTCTTACCCTGGCATCAAATTCGCCTACGGCCCTGACAGCTACTTTGGCAACGAGGTATCCCCTTTGTTCTAATCCTCAATTAGACGACCTCAGACTTTTTGTGAATTCGTATATCATTCCTTTCTCTCAGCTCGTGGACAGAAAAATGAGTTTCTAAACCTGCATGTTTCTGCAGGTAACCGTGGTGGAGATGGATGGTCAATTTGACAGATTAGATGAATTAATCTACGTCGAGAGCCACCTGAGCAACCTGTCGACCAAGTTTTATGGTGAAGTCACCCAGCAAATGCTGAAGCACTCTGACTTCCCAGGAAGCAACAATGGAACTGGTTTCTTCCAAACCATTGTCGGGTTGAAGATCAGAGATCTGTATGAGCAGATCATCGCCAGCAAGGCTCCAGCTACTGCAGGAGCAGCTAAAGCCTAAAACTTTCTTTGATAGATTACTCAGGACTGAACTTTATGAAATCTGAAATCTCAATTCTTTCTCCCTTTTTTCTTCCCATCTGTAATTCCCGCTACCACTTCTTCCTGTATAAGTTGCTTTACTAGGCTACTCCAAAGTTCTGTTTGTCACTTGTCACATAGATATATGCACAAAAGCAGAGATGAAATGAAATTCAACAGGCTTCTTTAAAGTACTATCTCTGTTTCTTCCCTCATTCCATCCCAGATAAGGAAATTGGAACATTAAGATCAATACAAAATAGCATGCATCAGGAATTCTCCGGCTTATGTATGGCTTCTATCTCACAAAAACTTTAAAGGTGGCTGTGTAGCAAACCATATAGACAGGAGAAAAATATCAGTTTGCAGACATTCCTTTTCAGGAAAAATTAAATAATAATGATAGCAATTCTTGCAACATCAGTGACACTGACCAGATGGAAACTGAAGGGGGAGAGTTTACAAGCAATAACTCAGATACATTTCTAACAGAAACTGCTTACATGTTAATACTACAACAGAAGTAGAAGTTCAACATCTACATAGCTACACCGTCAAACGCTTGGTTATAAACAATCAATGATTGCATCTAATCGTCATGTCACAGATACTGCAGTGGACAGTAAAGAGGAAAACTGGAGAAGAGAACAGAACGACAACAGTGAAGCAGCATCTTGTCACTTGATAATAACAAACTTGTTTGTACCATGTTTAGCCCAATGATCTTTCAGGTCAACAGGCAGCGTAAGATCATAACCTTCACCAGCAAGTCTGTGAATAAGTTTCTCGTATGCTCCATTACTCATTTTCCTTCCAGCCACACGGGAATGAGCCCTTGTAGTGCTCATAGGAAGAGGGTACTCTGATATGTTGGTTGTGCAACATGAAGACTGCCAACCCCCAGCTCCCCACCGGTAACACACTCGAGGAGTACCAGTACAAGAACAAACAGGAGCAGGGATTCCTGAACCCTCATAGCCAGCAATGTTCAGGTTTTGCCTCTCACGCTTTGCTGAGGGCGAACCACTTCCTTTGGACTTCTTCTTCTTTGAGGGCTTTTTCGGCTTCAGTTCAGATTCCTTTTTGGGAGTCTTTTGCTTCTTTTTAGGCTTGGGGAGTTCAACGTCAGGATCCAAATCATCAGCAGCCTCATCTATTGGGACCATGGACCTGAGGGGCACAGCTGTTATACCATCTTGATTGAGTTGGGTTCCTTGGAACGGATTAAAACCAGTTCTTCCCGCACCTAGGAAACTCCCAGGATGAAACCAAGCAAAGTGAGGGGATGAAGCTCCTCGGTTGGACTCTGGCATTGTAGGGAAGTTCGACCGGAAGGTTCCCATCCTTTGTGACCGCAAAATCAACCAGGAAAGAACCGAACTAGTGCGAATTCAAGCCCGGGAAGAGCTTGGGAATCTCACACCTTAATCACCAGTAATTCTGACAAGAAATTCCACCAACTTAGATTCAGTCATTCAGATTACCAACAAAAAAACTCAAAAGATGCACACTTTATTAAATGTTCAAACTTCCAAGCCCTAACAGGATCATTCATACACTTGCCTCTTCACAACCAACCAACCAACACATATATTCACTCAAATCACATGCAACCAAATTACCAAAAACCCACAAAACAAAAACTGTAAAAACACACAAAGATACCACAAACATACATAAAAATTTTAAAAAATGCAAAAACTGGAAGAAACCCATTTGTGAACAGCACTTAACAACCACAAAGAACAAATTAAAACCACAAAAATGATACCAAAAACAAAAAGAAAATCAACCCATGAAAAACACAGCACTAAGTCAACTAGTCAATGAATCAACAAGGTACATAATGTAAGCATAATGAAGGGAAAATCCCATCAAAGGAAAGCAAAAAAGACCAAAACTTGGCAGTTAAAACAGAACATTTCTACACAAAAATAACAAGAGCACAAAAGGGCAAGTGAGAAAGTAGCAAAATTGAGATGAGAGAGAGAGGATTAGGGGGAAATGAGAGATACCCAGATGGTGAAATTCAGTCAGTCAGAGAAGTTCCCTTTCCTACAGTACAGTGGCTCACTATTTTTCTGTTTCTTTTCTTTTTTGGTTTTTTGGGTTTTGGTTGGTGAATGATAAAGGAAGGAGCAAAAGGCTTAAACGAATGAACAAAGGGAAAGTGACCCTCCCAAACAAAAGAACAAAGAAAGGTTTTTTTTTTTCACTACACTGTGCCAAAAATTTCAGGTGTGGTGGGTTTACTGTTTGGTGAGATTAGGCACATTGCGCACATATGATACGATCATACGAGTCTGTGTATTCACTACGCCTACTTCTTAATTTTTGGTGAAATTGTTACAGTTTAATATTGCAAGTCTTCAATACAACAATTGTTCAATCTCGTAGATAACTTGTATGCTTTTTTAGACAAGGGTAAAATTGCATACATCCACATCCTGACCCCAAATTATCCCATTAAATGTGGATTTACTCTCGATTGTTGTTGTTGTAGTTGTAGACCCATCAGTCAATTCAGGCGGGTGGATCGGGTTGGGTTGTTCTTAGGACGGGTTATTTGGGACCGGGTCGCTTTTAATTGAATTATTTTTGAGTAGTTTTGGGTCGAATCGTTTACAGCTAAGTTATTTTTGAGTATTTTTAGGTTGAGTATTTTCGGACAGTGTCGATGCATCGGGTTAAGAAAATATAATAAATAACAACTTTAAATATAAAAATATTTAAAAATTAAAATTTAATGAAATATAATATGTACTATTCTGTTACTTTTCGGGTTGAGTTTGGATTGACTTTAATCCTGTTAACACCTGGATTTAGAAAATGTTGAATGTTAAAATAAGTGAACATAATTTCTATTTTAGACCTCAAGTTTGGGGTAGAGTACGTGCCATTCTATCTTGTTTGTTTTTTGATAGAAGCCATACTATCTTGTTTTTCTTTTATAACCCATACTATCTTGTTAACTCCACTCTTCATAATTGTATCATATTAAGTCCGACCTACGAAATTCGTTTTGATTTGGTTCTAATTTTGATGTAGTATGAATTGAAAGTAGCTTTCATACATAAATAAGGTTCCATCTTTACTTAATGGTTTTCTAATGGTTGGATAAACTTCTAGCACGTTATCGCACATCTGAATATCTGATCACAGTGCATTCTTCCGTTGTTTTTTTTTTCGGGTGCAAATATTCTTCCGTTGTTTAATGCTCCATTGATATTCATGTCACAATTTTTCTTGCCCTCGCCTAGTGAGAATCATAGTAGTATTTGATTCCCCAATCTGAACTCTGAAGGCGTGCGGAGGGTAAAGCCACTTCAACAACGAGCTCATTATCATTGTCAATACAGGAACCCACAAAACCGTAACGAGCTCATCTTTCAGTCGTCTCATCAAGCGTTGGGCTGTTGATTCCAGTGCTGAGTTTTTGGAAGTGTGGCAGGTGATACCGTGATTCTGCGAGTAGTAGTACAATAGTTTTGGTAACTACAATGATCTATCTAGTAGTGGGAGAATTAAGACCAATCTTGTCCATTATATTTCAAAGATCTTGTGACAACAATGATGCCTGTTTCCATGTCGTTGATTGTTACACGTACAGGCGTCATCCCAGAGTCTGATTTCCCAGCCAGCATAGCAGGAAGGAAACTACAGTAAACCGACTTCGCCAAAGTTGTGGCAGTAAGTGTCTAGAAAGCTGCAGGGTTAGTGTTTAAGGTTGTGACTTGAAGGAACTCAATCAATCAAAGAATTAAATCGGAGTCCTGACCGTTATGTACAATCGCAGCATGTGAACTCTGCATGAAAAAATTCTGTGCAAAATATTGACATGAAAGGAAAAAAGGGAGGAAAAATCAAATAATCATCATCCAATCACAGCGAGCAAACTTTGGCGAACAGCAGGTACTGAGCATATGAGAGACCCAAAAATTCCGGTAAGAGCATAGGCAATTGCGCAAAATGGTAGTGCCTCTGGTTCCTTCGCTGACAGCGCCGCTGTTCCTAGTCCATGAGCACTGCACCAAATTTTACCAGCATTTACTTTTCCTTGTCAGCGAATCATACTAAAGCTAGTGAAGTAAATTCTCTTTCAGATAGAAGCTTCTGAACAGAAAACTAAATAATAGCGGAATATTGAAGAAACATATTAATGCATTAGCAATCTTTGGCTCTTATATGGTGAGATTTTGGTTCTATAAAGCAGTAAAAGATTGAAGTTGTTAAGATGTATGCTTTGGTTTCATTGAACTCTCAAACCCTCTTGGGAATGTATTTGGGAAACGAATTGTAGGGTGTGAGTTTTAACACTCCGTTGCATCAGGGACTTAGGGTGTTGAGTTTCATTTTTTGGTTCTCTATAACTTCTATATATCAACCAAATTGTCCATTTGTTATTAAGGAGATCCACAAGTTTGCCTTCAGCAGTTTAAAGTAAGAAATTTTAAGCGTGTCCTTTTTACCTAGATGCTGTTGCTATTCCCCGAGCAATTGGGTCACGGAACTGTAATTTGTCAAGCACAAATTGCACGAAATTTGCACCAACTAGTCCAGTTAGCACCACAACCGCAGCTGTCAGAGATGTGTTAGCACCTGAAGACAGAGAGAGATGGAAATGTCAGTCGTATAAAGTGCAACAGTATTTGACGAGTGGAAGCATTTCTGCAAACTATTGGAATCGTAAATCTCGAGAGAAAAGAAGAGATACAAAAAATAGATGAGTAGTTAAGCCTTTTAAGTACCTTCAAAGAAATTGACAATGCTGAGGGCTAGAGCCACGGTGATGCACCGAGGTAAGATAGATATAGTTAAAGATCGTTCAAGCCCCACAAGGCGCCCTATGAGAGCCGTTGAGTACAATGAGAATACTGTAGCAATGATGATAGAAGAGAATATCTCAGCCGCATGCCTCTTCACCAGCTGAGAAATAATAAAACACAACATGATCAGTATTCATCATGAACTTTTTACTCAGTAGCACTAAGTTTCCTGTTATCCACTTGAATGAATCAATTGCTCTAACATTAATCAATAATCATACTACTTAAAAAGGAAAAAAAGAAGAAGGTTATTTTCCTTCAAATATGTTGAAGTTTCTGCAAACCTTTCTTTGCTTGAACATAGAAAAGGCAAAGGAGATGATAACAGATCCCAAGAACCCCATCAGAATGTCACCAGCACCGGGGTTTGTCGACACCTTGGTAAGATAATGACCTGCAAGAGGTATAATGTATATTTGTAAGGCTTAGACCATACAAGGAAATACTTCTAACAGAGAAGGGATAAAAATGACTGCCTAACTCAACAAATCAAGCCAGTTCTTGGTTATGATAAGTCCCCACAAGAAAATTTAAATGACAACGAAGACTAGCATTTCACCAGAATATGGAATTGGAATTTCACAGCGCCAAATACAAGAGTACAAATAAAATATCATTACAGCACCAACTACAACTACTCAGCGTCCCTATCCCATGGGGTTCTGGGGTGTCAAGATGTACGTTTTTTTTTCAGAGAGGCTGTTATCGAGAGTGACCTTGGGTGCATTGATGCACTGAAGTTACTGGGTTATGCAGGGTTTTTAATCTTTTCAGTAGGCCAAAGAAAACTGTGATTCTGAACTCTTGAGCAAAGTTGGTAGCAAACCTAAAATAGGATCAAGTCCGGATTTTGATATGTACCCATAAGCAAAGGCAGCCAAATCCGCAGACAGGGCACAACATATGATTGGATGAAATATTGTCTTCAATCCAGAGGGCAATCTGGAAAAAACAAGAGAAAGAAAATTAGAAAAGAAAAGTGGGAAAGCTCAAAGAGCAACTGTGATGCATTAAACTTCAATCTTTTCATTGAACATTCAGTAGTATCCAGATCACAACTTACCCAGTCCCAATCATGTAGCCCAGCACTGTAGCTGCAAGCAGGAAAGGGAGGCAGGTGCGAGCAGCAGTTCCAAGTATTGTCGGGTACAAAAATGCTCCAACAAATGATGCAATGAAGATCGCTGACCAAGACCAGACTTCAGTGGTGGAAAATGGAGGTGGTTTTGACATAGGTTCAGCAGGGATCATTTCTGTCTTGACCATATTTCTTACTGCTATAGCAGTGTAACCAGCAACACATAATGAAGCTAGCCATCCCCCAACTACAATAAACTCAAAGAGGCAAAACAGCTGCCTGAGTAAATTATTCATTGCTAGAACCATGAATGAACAAAAACATAAATATTTGTTAACTACGCAGACAGAAAAACAAACAACAATCAAATACTGACATCAAAAAGTTACATACGCTGAGATAAACTCACTGAAGACTTACTCTGTACCACTTGAAAATTCAACTTCGCTATGTCTAACTGACACTAGAGTAGAATTAGGGCAGCAATATGACTTAAAAACTCCACTTGGCTAGAGGCTGACCTATGGATTGCTCATTAGTTTTAACATCCTATCCTAGGAAGACTGCTGAAGACCAGGAAACATTGTCTCAGCAAAATTCATCGATGACAAAGGCGAGCAGTAGGGGACATTTGCTAAAGACAACTCTACTTTCCTAGTTATAGCATAAATTCGACGCTGTCGAGTATAGATCTCATTCTAATAAGCAAATGAATGGGATTTCAGAGGGAAAGAGTTCTGGTACCTAAAATGCCAAGGATTTTGAGTCCAGAAGCTGCAGGAATATCTTTAATAGCAATAGGCAATACAACAAGTGATGGGACATAGAACAACGGCAGCCACCTCTGAATAAACAGGACAGCTGGCTCAAAGAAGCTCACAACACTGACAGCCGCCTTAGGAATCGTCAAATCAAGGGCAACTAGAACTGAAAATGTACAGAACATCCCAAACAATGCACTTGGGAATTTGATCGCTGCTGCTGCAAAAGCCTGCTTTAGGAAGTTATCCGCTGCTAGGACGATGCCCAGAGATACAACCAAATGTGCAACACCCAACACCTGATCCAACAAATAGACTTAATATCACCAACTAACTCGACAAAGAGAATTTAAACTTGAGTCACACACTAATAGTTGATGTCAAATTATTCACAAAATTCATAATTCAATTACAAAATACTCCTAGAGGAACAGTCAAGTGAACGAGACGTAGCAGCTCAACGGAGCAGCAAACTGTAGATCCTCATCATCTTGTACAAGTTTGCAACTTAATTCATTACAATGAACAACTAGCCACAGTGTCTTTACTCTTTTACCTCAAAATCATCATCACAACTACATGAAAAAACAATCACAGCATGAAATTCATCAAAGTTAGATTATACAACCACAGCATAAGAATCATCACTTGGATATAATACAATAACAGCATGATCTCAAGATACCAAAGCTAGAATGTCGATTGAGCTACACAAGGAATCAAAATGAATCAAAAAACTCATAGTTAACATGAAACTCAAAGCTAAAAAATCACAACCCAAAGTCACCCACAAAAAGTTCAATCCTAATTTGAATATATTTAGTCAGCTTAAACTACATTAAGTTGGACTTCAAAACCCAGAGTACAAACTCAGAAAACCCAGAAAAATCATATGATCACTTTAGCACAGAAAAGTTACATAACTTCCACAAAAATCAATCAACACAAATTGAAAAGAAACAATCTTTACCCACATTTTGTGACAGTGTAGGGGTGACAGTGGCACCATCACCACTGGAACTAACAGCTTTGGCCAAAACTGGTCTGTCCAACTGATGTTTATGATGACCCAAGTGAACTAATGAGCTGCCATTAACATTTTTATCAAAGTTGGACTTGCATTTTGTGGCCCTTTTGACACTGTTATTAGCAGTGTTGTGTAAGTTGGACAATGGTGCTGAGAAAAGGGAACTCCTACGGTTATGTAGAAGACATAACTGTATTTTAGGTGCAGCTGCCACGGCAGCAGAAGCAGCAGCAGCAGCCATGGGAGTTAGTTAGGTAGGTTAGTTAGACTGGTGAGTGTAAGTTGAGGACACTAGTACAGTTAGTTATTTTCTGGTTGTGGGATTTTTTTAATTTTTTATGTAGACAGATTTTTGGATTGTTGTGTATTTTCGTATGGATATAATGAGTGGCATTTGTGATCAGAGAAAGATATGCAAAGCTGGAATTTTTGTAAGTTGGAAAATGTGGTAGTGATATGTCAAAGAAGAGAAAATGGTTAATTTTTAAAAACTAATGTGGTAGTCACTAGTGCTGAGAACTTAGCACTGAGCCAAAGCTATCTTCAGTAAGTGTTAAGACTTAAGAAGAGTAACGCCACAGTATTAGGCCATGTAGTTAGCTTCCAACTTTGCAACAAGTAGTAGTCTTGTACTATCATTCAAGAACTATCAAAATTGTACATAGAGATTACGTTTAATGAAAGCTAAATTACTCTAACCTGTGTGTTTGCTCGCGTTACATAGATTATCATTGCATTGTAGAAACCAAACTTTATAAACAGTAAATAGGATCAACAAGCTGTTTGGTCGAGATCAGTGGAGGGTGCAGATTTTGGATTTTCCTAAAAAAAAAAAGAAAAGGAGAAAAGGAAGCTAATTCTTTCTTTTTCCATGGGAAAAGGAAGCTAGAGTTCCTGTAAAATTAGCACCTGACAAAACTTCCTTTGGAAAGGAGAAAAAAATATAGCAATTATACACAACTCACACTGCCTTTTGCCCATCCTGGAACCTTTACTATGTATACTACTAACTGATTTCACAGCAAGTGTAACCATGAATACATGCAACTGATGATTGTATTAACTATCCTGTTCTTCAAGCTCCTGTAACCGTGGCAAATGCTAGAGGACAGTGAAGCAGCACTCAGGTTAACCGTAGCTGCCAGGGAAAAAATGGAGTTTGCTAAGTTATCAGACAAGAGCTTATAGATCAACCAGATATTGACCTTCTCCCAGAAAGGCCCATC
Organism: Pharnaceum exiguum; assembly: GCA_900322385.1. Classification (NCBI taxonomy): domain Eukaryota; kingdom Viridiplantae; phylum Streptophyta; class Magnoliopsida; order Caryophyllales; family Molluginaceae; genus Pharnaceum; species Pharnaceum exiguum. The sequence continues at coordinate 35,016 of ONZK01001776.1, read as the reverse complement.
AAAGAGCATACATTAATTCCGACTCCCCTCCAACAGCGGTATGCACACAGAATAGTTGGTTGTTTTGTAAATTTGTACTATCTGAACACTACAATTTAGAAGTCACCAAGTTTTTCAATTGTCTCCTCAGGAGCTTCCCTGCTGGTGATTTTGGTATGGATGCCACAAACACTACTTCTCTTACTTTTTTGTATGGAGCTACCTGCACAATATGTGTTAAGTATAAGTTTCACAGCTTGCATTTTGTTGAACAGAACTTCACTTCTCAAGTTTCTGATTATGGAAAAGTCAGTATCAGCATAAAAAGTAACCTCCTTCGCAACATATTTGATAACATCATCCCTAGTGATAGAGCTTCCTTGTTTCTTGACCACAAATGCTACCGGTATCTCTCCAGCTTCTTCATCAGCAGCACTGAAGAAAAGAATGAACAGATTCTGGAAAGTCATTACATTGATCTTTTAGGTCTACCTTGACCATGTTATTGAGAATTTGAGATCCCGCGGGAACCTTGGCATATCAAATTTTTTTTTTTGTGAGACCACACTCCGCAGAATACCAGTTAAAAAGGAACCAACTATGAACTGCAAGACCTAGTTATGGTAAACTTTGCACTAATTAATAAGCATGTCAGGCTTTCAATGATAATTCTGGTCAATTTAGAGAATTCACAAAGCCTCATTAACAGTCATCACAAAACATGTTTCAATTATCTACACAGATCATAGTATATACAGCAGAATTGTAATCTTGGTTATCTTGAGAATTTATCAATTCTAAAGCTAGCAACTTGATAAAGCACGTCAAGCAAGTACCAAGACTTACGCTGTTACTGCAACATCAATTATTTCTGGATGGGATATCAGAACAGCTTCTAGATCCGCTGGCGCAATCTACCAAAACAAAGATTAGAAAGAGCGAGTTAGATAATCTGTGAGAACTTTGTTTGATGCTGTACTAATGAGCATGGTTTGAGCAACAGAAGGAGTACTTGATAACCCTTGTATTTGATGATTTCCTTCAGCCGCTCAAGTATGTACAAATAGCCGTCATGGTCAAAGTATGCTATGTCCCCAGTATGCAACCAACCATCCTCTTCAATGATTAACCTAGTAGCCTCTCTATTATTGAGATAACCTGTCAGGTAGGATATGTTTATCAAAAAAAAGCTAAACGGTAGCAAGTATCTGATTCTGCACTTTCCAGCATTATGAGTTTGTGACAGTAGAGGACCTTGTAGCCGGACAAATATATACACCAAAAATTCATCATGAAACACAGTAAAAACTGATTTAAAGAAGACTTAAGCAGCATTAACACAAAATGACAGAACATTGACTAAAGGCATATAATAAGAAAAGACGCTGATCTTTTTGAGTGAAAGAACCCTTTCAGTTACGAGAATCTTGGATGTAACTACAAAAATTGAAAGCTCCTCATCAGAGGTAAGACTGAAGAAATCATAAAATACCTTTCATAACACCAGGTCCTCGCAACAAGAGCTCTCCTGCTTTTCCAGGAGGAATGTAGGAACCAGTAACCCAATTCACCACTTTTGCTTCCGTATTTGGAGCCAATAAACCAACTGAATTATACTTCAAAACATTGCCAAAATTGAAGCCCCGAGTTCCTACTGCTGTTGACTCGGTCATTCCATAACCCTACAAAGATTACCATACCGTAGCAGACACCAAAATTACAAATGAGGAATAACCATTCAAGTATTCAGTTTTTCACAACAATCTAAAACCAAAGAACTCGAATGAAAAAAAGAGTTAAACCAATTATTTTCTTTTAATTTAGGGACAAATTTACAACTAACAAGAATTCGTACTCTGATTGTTTCGTTGGTTCACATATGACAAGGCACACAAAGTGAACCTAACATTCCAAGTATGACTTGAGTTGCACTATAAGCAAATTTGGATTTCAATGCAAGCATTATACACTATCCAAAACTAGTAAATTATTTAACCAACATGAATATTGAATAGTGGAGTGCCCAAGTTTCCAGCACACTGGGTGTAACTTACAGGTTCAGCAACCACACAAAACTAGTATGAAACTTCCACCACTCATACTATAATCAATGCCAACAAAACTATTAATCAAACAATACAAAAACCATAAAAGTTCACAATCATGATTAGTACCTGAATCAAATCAACACCAGGGAATGTCTGCACAAAATCCTCAATAACTTTATTGCTCACAGGAGCAGCACCACAAGAAATCTGCTTCAAACTACCTAACCCACTAACAACACCAATGCACTTTCCTTTCCTAGTCAATGCAGGCAACACTGGCGGCACAACCGGAAAATGAGTAACCCTATACTTATCTATCACACTCACAACCTCGTCGACATCGAATTTCGTCATCACAACAGTACTACCACCTAAAGTAACCAAACCCATCACAAAAAGTGACAAGCCATAAATATGGAACATAGGCAAAATAGCTAAGTTCACATTCTCACAACTATTCTCCTCATACTGTGAAGCTTCAAACCTAACAAAAAGCTCAACCATTGCAATGAAATTCCTGTGAGTTAACACAACACCTTTACTAACACCTGTTGTACCAGAAGAATACAATATGGCTGCAGTATCATCTTGCTTTATCCTACACCTAGGCACATCAACTATACCAATATTACCATGCAAAAGCATATAAAACTCATTAAAAATCCCATCTTTCTTACAAAGTTCCAATCTTTCTGGCACTGCAATGACCCTAAGGCCTAACCCTCTAAACTTAACAGCATTTTCAGAAAGACAAAATGTCATAGCAACATTAAGATTAACAGTTAGTTTCTTAACCTCAGAGAAACTAGACAAAGGGTTCATAGGAGTAACAACAGCACCTAAATAAAGAATACCCAGAAGCAAAACAGGGAAATATATAGAATTTGGCAAAAGAATCAAAACTACATCACCCTGAGAAATACCCATCTCTGAAAGTCTAAAAGCTGTGGACTTGATGAGTTTGGTGAGGTGAGAGAATGGAATACATGTCCCTGTCGAGGGATCAATGAAGGCAGGCTTGTCATTGTTGTTGGTAATGTTGTTTTGAAGGTATGAAAGTATGTGTGAAACTATGTCGACAAAAGGGTCAGTTGGGAGATGAATGTTTTTGTGTCTACTACTGTAAATGCCTGTTTTTGGACAGTAAAATGGGCAGTTGTTAATATGGTCTTCTTTGTTTATGTTGTTTTTACTGTCTATTGGTATTGCCATGTTGTTTTTGTAGAGGTATGGAATTATGGGAACAAGTGTTGTTGTTGTATTTATAGGATTTTGTATATGAATTTGAAAGGTGTTTGTTAAGTGTTGTTAACTTGTAAAGTGGCTAAAAAATTGTGGTCCTTGTACTTAAATATTTTGTGGTATTTGATAAAGAGGTGCACATTTATTTTCCGAGGATTTCGAATCTAACATTCCATTTAGGCATTTACTAAGGATGGATGATGATGACTGATGATTTTTTTCTGTTTGGTTCGATGAGCAATTGTGGGATAGGTTACAAATATAGGGAGGGAGAATTTGAATCTATGACATATTCTAGCAAGGTCTCAATCTTAACCACTAGGTTAGGTTAATAAGGAGTACCTCCTTGTAACGGTTGATGCCTTGATGGACGTTTAATGGCATATATGGTAGATAGCTGTACGAAAATTGGGTATAAGACATTTAATTAGGTCTAATTGTATATCTTGGTGTTAATTGTATGGACGTTAATGGCATGTATGGTAGGGAGTTGTACGAAAATTGGGCATAAGATATTTAATTAGGACTGATTGTATATCTTGGTCTTTGTTGTTTAGTAAGTTTTTTGTAGAGTGAGTTCTCAAATTAGGCTAAGAGATCTTGTTTAAAATTAAAATTTTAATTGAATATTACGTACTGACTGTGTAATCGCTGAATGCTGTATGCATGCAATATGTCCGACGATGTTGTGTGGGTCGAATGCTGGCCGACTAAGAGAACTCAAGAATAGAAGTTAACAGTTGCAGAGATGCGGATGTTACACTGGATGTACAGTCATACTAGATTGGACAGGGTGAGAAATGAGGTGGTCTGAGTTAAATTGGGAGTGGCTTCGATTGTAGATAAGATGCGTGAAACCAGGCTTACATGGTTTGGGAATGTGAGGGCGAGAGGTTCATATGCACCTGTGCGAAGGTGCGAGAGGATGGTTGTGAGAGGAGTTATGAGGAGAGGTGGGCCGAAAAAGATTTTGGGAGAATGTATTAGAATTAATTTGACTACCTTATCACTTAGTGAGATATAGCCTTGAATATGAGTTGGTGGACGATGGGAATTAGGGTGCAAAGTTGTTAGTATATGGAGTAATGTTCGCGGGCTAATGATGTTATTTATCTAGTGTACCTCTTTTGTGCATGTTGTGTCTTACTTTTTAGAGTTTTTTTTGTAGGCTAGTGTCGTCTTGCCTAGGGGTGATAACGAGTCGAGCCGAGCCCGAGCTTGGGTAGTCTCGCCTCGGCTCACTACTTCTTTTGGTGGGCTCGGCTCGAACTCAAAGCTCGTCGAGCTTTTAAATTGAAGCTCGGCTCGGCTCATAAAAAAAACAGCGAGCTCGAGCCGAGCCCGAGCTTATGTTGTCGAGGCAAAAAACTGACGAGTTTTCGAACCTGAGCTAAAAACATTAATGAAATTTCGAGCTCGAGGTTAAAACTCATATGATTGTACCTTATTAATAAGAATGATGGAGTATAAATGGTTGTAGTCAAATAAACAGGTCTAATTATGCATCGTATGTCAACAAGTTCAAAAGCTT
>ONZK01001776.1:16689-30205 GCA_900322385.1 Pharnaceum exiguum | reverse complement strand
AATGTCTCATTTTTTTAACAATTAATATATTGACTTATAACTTATTTATTTATTATGTAAAAAATACATCGAGCCAGCTCGTGATCCTTCCGAGCCGAGCCGAGCCCGAGCTTGGCTCGAGCTTACTCGAGCTGAGCTTTGACCAAGCCGAGCTCGAGTAGCTCACGAGCCGCTCGGCTCATTATCACCCCTAGTCCTGCCTGCTGATATATGTGCCTTATTTGTATACCTGGCAATTGGGTCAATCGGGTCAGATTCAGTTCGAGTTAAAAATAACAACTTTGTAGTCAGGGTTGGGTCGAATTGGGTCGGATTTTGCCAGGTCTGGCACAATTGGGTCTTAACTAATCAGGTTGAGTCGGTTTTGAGTCGGGTTCGGGTCGTTGTTCGGTTCGGACCCAACCGGGTCGGATTAAGTCGGGTGGGATCGTGTTCGATTCATCGGGTTTCTTCATATTCGGATAACAAATGGGCCTGATTTCTGGGTCTGATTTGGGTCAGGTTTTTCGGGTCGGATCATATTTTTATACGTATACAGTATTGTACATGCCAACTCACCGTATTTCGAGTGTCATTCCAAGTGGCACACGCCCTCATCGGAAAGTTAATCTTCGGCGATCATTGAACCACTCCCGGCTAGGGTGCCTGCCTAAGTAGGGATTATTGTAGGCTGTTTTTCAAATAGAGATTATTCCTAATTATTCATCATAAGTAGAGATTATTTTGGGCAACTTTGCCTATTTGTTGCACACTTCTTGTGTTTGTTGAACAGCAAAAGACGTGTATCTTTCCTATTTTAAAATTTCTAGATTGTTGTCAAATGCCTTGGCCTGACGCAAAGGAGCCTTACATATATTTATCCTATTTAATGCAATCCAACCTTTGTAGCTCGAGAGTGGAAGTTCAACGACAAAAATCACACCATCTTAAAAAAAAATTGATTCACGACAGATTGGTCTACTCGAGCCTAGCAGTGCTCAAAGAAAAATCGAAGGAGTAAACAGCAAGCAAGGGGGTATGGCAAAGTGTGCTGTGCGGCGATTACCGCTCGTGAGCAAAACTGGGACTATATTAGCTTGATTCTCAAGTTTTCCCAGCTGGCTAAGCGTGAACCAAGTGCGCTGGAGACCAAAGAATCATGATGGCAGGCTTGCCGCCCAAACAAAAGGGAGAAGGAGAAAAAGAAAGGGTTACAGAAACCCCTACTTGGGTACTTAACACTTAACAGTGTACCATTAGAAAAACGAAAGTATATTCACAATTGAACTGTTCATCACGGCGGCAGCCGTGTCTAGTGGCAGCCATCAAGGCTGAAGCACAGCTAATCCTACATTACCCATGACACAATCAACAATCAAGCTACAAGACAAATTAGAACTAAGCCGAAATTACATTAATGACAAAATTTACATCACGCATATTTCTACCCGAAAGAAGAGAAGAAATGAAGAAGCTACAATGATTAAAAGCTGAGTTAGTTTTAATCACTCGAATCCACGTTAGTGCATCCTCTGTCAACTACTTAATGTTCATCCTTCATAATGGTAGTTATATTGCGAAGATTGAACCTCTTGATGATGGTAATAGTCATGAGACTGGTATTCGTGACCATAAGCATAATGTTGGGGTGGCATTTGAGGAGAGGAAACAGGGCTTTCCTCCTTTGGCACGGACGTGACAGAGTCATGTGTCTGGTATTTGTCGACCCTAACTGCATTAACAGTGACCTCCTCTAACTCAACTTCCTCAAAGGATCGGAAGATTGGGTGCAAATATGCATCAGAAAGGTATGATTTTAGCTGGGAAGCTGTTTCCGTAGACTGCTCCTGTTCATCCTTTTCTGTGGCTTGCTGTAAGAACATAACAAGAGATTGCTCATGTTAGTATGCTATCATGCACCATGATCAGACAAGCACAAGTTGGAAGAATTTAGCTCTCAATTCATCAGAGAATGTCATAATTGTTACATAGAACTATTGATGTCAGTCAGAACAATATGATCCAGGGGCTCTACTTTAACCATGATATATACCAACCTAAGGCCAATGCAGGATTTTTGTAGCTTTATTGCAGAGTTAATCAAATTCATTTCACAACAGATGACCTAATTGTACATGATAGTTCTAAATTCAGATCCAATAAGAATTTAAAGCCGAACTTTCAGTAAAGAAAACAAAACAAAAATTAACAGAATTTCACTTCACTAGGAAATACCGATTTTCTACTTTAAGACAAATGGACTCCCAGAAAATCTACGGAAACTTACAGGATAAACCTGCTAAATTGCAACATTGAAAAGTTTTAAAGAAAACACAATCAAGTGAGGAAGATTTATGGACACAATTACACAACACCATAGCAACATGAAATCCGGACACCATGTAAAAAAGAGTAGATTCAGGGAGAGTTAAAGACACCCGTGCACAAGTGAATGTGAGCGTGTGCTGTGTTTTACAGTAGTTCCCTCTAGCAGCAATATTTCAACCTCAATAAAATAAGCACTGATCATGATAAGCTGAGAACACACAAAAATGACAAGTTACGTCTTTATTATGTGCGGATCAAACTGACCTCAAGAGGATATCTATTGAACGCTGGCTCAAAACGACTTTTGCAGTACTTGTGGAATGCAAAGGTCAATATTGGTAGCACAATAAGAAATGGAGTAGATTTAGCAGCCTTTTTCGTGCTTAGTAGCCCCATTAGAAGTAACTGAGATATCAAGAGGCTGGCAATAATACGGCTGTGAACATGCGGCCAAAATGCAGCCACACTCTCGTACCGTTGATGGTAGACATTTATGATCTGGCAGTTCAGAAACGTCAAACCACACCAAATAAGATTGATATTGGAAGAATAAATGCAGAGTTTGGGTGAGGGGGATGAGATACTTTGAGGATGCACACAATGAAAGAAAATTAATCTTCACACCAAATAAAATTGATATTAGAAGAACAATGTAATGACATCACATTGAAGGTTGTCCATTCAAGAAACTATTTAGATGACCCATTTAAGATTGCATCCCAATAGAGCTCAAAATAGTTTTTAAAGAGAAGCACTTCGACAAACTTAAACGATAGTTCTAAGTGTTAATGAAGACATCCTCCTGGATAATCAAAGTCACGTGATCATATCACATGCTCAGACACCAAGGCAGTGATAGATCCAAAGACAACAAACTATGAAGTACAAGAACTATCCTGCGATGGGGGGGCTTCTCAAACTTACAACTCATGGACAATTAACCAATCCGACCAACAAATAAGTTTAAAAGAGTGGAACCAATTACCTGATGACGGTAGATGAGGAAGGCAAAGCAGAAGAACACAATGATGAAAGGAAGAAGTATAGGCGTCACGGCAGCATAGACAAGTCCTAAGAGGAAGTAAAGCTGCAGACTTGGGAGTGTCTCTGGAAAATCCACACTACCAGGATCCATAGCCCTCGCTCTATCTCTTTCAGTTTTGACCAGAAACATGTTCTTGAGATGAAAAATGATGAGTGGTTTCAGTCGAAGAATCTCACTGGCGATACCCGCCCAACCATCAACCATTATATAAGTAATGAAAAAGGTGGCCTTCATTGGTACAGATACCCCAATGTTCCTAGGAATTCTGCAAAACAAAATACAAATTGCATTAAATAGTAAATACCAAGGTGCAACATAATGCAGACAAAACACTTTAGTACTAGACAACATAATATTGCAAAACCTGATTTGAATACTTTCTTATGCAGAGTTAGTATGTTGAAAATATTTATAGTGAGCAAAAATGAGTTATTTGACGGAAGAATAGACCTTTTAGAACAAAATTTTTTGAGTGTCTTAAATGCAATATATTATCAACCCTCCCAACTTATCCAAGTAAAAACAAAACATAGCACTGAAATAAAAAATGCAAACAATAAGATAGGATGGAATACAAAACTTTGTAAAACTTTCATATGGTCTATACATGCTTTTCATTTATATATTGGGCCGAAGTATTGATTATAAACCATTATAGTCGACGCCAATGTTGATTTTCTTCTCATTGTCCCTTTTTCCAGTCTTCTTTAATGGGGATGGGGTGAGACGAAGAATAGAGTGAGGACATAATTTTTTTCCCGTACAACTACAGCCCAGTGTAATCGCCATTCTATGTAGGTGGGCCAAGATGTAAACAGCCTTTCCCTGGTTTCAAAACAACAACAAAAAAAACAGAGAGACCATTTTCAGGAATTACCATGGATGCATTGCTAGTTTGCTACCATGAAGTATTACTTTCCGCAAGTTCACTAAAAATAAGTACCAGCAGTTTTTATTTTCTGAAGAAAACGCATAACCAAATTCTTTCATCAAATCAAAACAAATGAAATTAGGGGGTTTGATAGTGGAAAATTACTGGCTTGGTGGTTTGTGGATGAATGCATCAATCTGCCCCAAAGCTGTCCCCGTTGCTACACTTCCCAAAAATACATTAACCAGCATAAAATAGTAATACTTCGCCGCAGCTCTCCTCTCAAGCTTAGACAATGCCACATGTCCTTCAATCTTTGACATAAGCATCAGAAGAGCAGGAAGAATATACAAGAAGATTTTAAGCGCTAAACCAGGGAGGAAACCTTGCAAGAAAGACTTGATGAAATTCCTGCAGTGCAAAGATGATAATCAATATAACGAAAATAGTCGTGTACAATGTCCAGTGATAGAGTAGGTCGAGATACCTAGGGCAAGAGTTATCAGTTTTTTAGAAAGAAAAAAATAAGAAGGTTTACTTAATTATTAGTGCCAATCAGATTCAATTCCATTTTTCAATAAGCACTAAAGAATGACAAAACTTCTCACTACACCAGGAGAGTAAACCTAGATCTTAGTTCCTATGCAAAAAGTAGAAAATAAATAATAATACACACACACACAGACACACACACACACACAAACAAACATATTTAGCAGAGCAACTTTTTCTTCAAATAGTTAGCAGCATTCAACTTTGAAGACCACAAAAAGCATACTTACAGTTCAACCACCGGCTTTAAGAAAGGAGCAATCTTTTCCAGGCTCTCAAGATTTGCAAGAGATTGCACGAAAACAATTGGTATCATGTAAAAAAACACCAAGGCAAATACTGATATCCCTATGACAAATTTACGGATGGTGAGTGAAACAAATGGTATGGCCAGATTGCGCCAATAAATGTCACGTGGTTCTGGAGCCCAACTTGTCAGCCACAATGTTGGATTTTTGCTTTGTGTTGTTTGCGCGCACACGGCCGCACCCCATTGTGATTTGAAAGAAACAAAGGAAGCTGGCATGATTGATTTGGAGTTCTTGAGAGTTCCCTGGCGCTCGACCGTCAACTAAAAGATGATCAAAAGAATATGTTACCAACAACTCACAGTCAATCGAATTGAACAAAAGATCAATAATGCATATCAGAATTAACAACCTGTATTCATCTTCTTTTTTTCTTTTGTGAAACAACTTGTACAAAGATATGCGATGAAAATTGTAAAACAGAAACTCACGGCGTCAAATCCTGAAAAGTTTCAGCGAATTCTTCACTAACCTTTTTGTCAAGGAGCTTCACTTGCTCCTGGTAAAAGTTTATGGCATCAACTCGTTGACCCCACAGACCTAGAAACCCTGTCTGCATATATGCAAAAAGAATCAAGTTTTTCAGCTGGTGTGCATAGGCATTTCTTGATGAATTCAACCAGACTTTGGAGTTTGGATACATGTTCATATCTTGCAGATGGTCATTATCTTTTTTGCATAACGACTTAAAAGTTATTCACCTTGCAGAATGGTCTCTTCTCTGGCTTCCTTTCGAACTTAAGCTGGTAGTAGTCCAGCCAATTTTGGAGTTTATCCCTTTTCCTAACAAGTTTTGCGAACTTGTTTGCATTGTACACGACCTAAAACAGTACGGTGGGAAAACTGAAGATCGTCAACAAAATGGAAAATGTCGTGATCATCATGATAGTCTCATCAACAAAATGTACCTGGTGACACAGGTAGGTATGCTGATGATTTTTCTTGAAAAACTGATCAACAGAATCCGAGATTGAGTGACCAGAAACACGCGGAACATTTCTGACTAAAACCTGCACATGATAGAGAGATGTTAACTAAGTGATGCTTGTATAAAAAGCACAGATCATTGGAAGGCTCAAAGAAACAAATGGGTAAGACGGGTTCAATGTTGCAAACAAGGATTAAAATAAAAAAAATCTAGACAGGAGAGAATTTCCACAACATAGCGAATGACGCATTTACATCTGTCACAGTGGAAATTTAGAGGATACCAAAGGACAAGCGCACAGCTTAAAGGCGGCGTATATATTTTTAAGTTACCACAAATCCATCATTGCAGTAACCAAGATTCATCTACATCTACTCGTTTGAAAGGATACATATAAAGACAACGCAGCTTATAATGTCATGCATTGAATTTAGATATGGGGTGAAAAATGAAGAACAGCTCACTGTATATTGCTCAGCTCGCCTTTGTTGGGAAGCCAAAAATCGTAATCTCATAGATGAGACTTTATCGTACTCCTTGTAAAGCATAAAACAAACCCAAAATGTGATCAAGTACTCCACTGCAATATGAACGAAGAACCTGAAATTCAGGAGATAACAGTCGATTTTTTAGTAAGTAGATCCATCCCCCTTTTGAGATGTAATAGCGTACACACAATCTCTGCCTTAGGAGGTCCACAGACGACGGAAAAGGGAGAGGGGGTAGTGAGGGAGATTGCGCATGAAAGTGAACACATCGGCAGGCAATTTATCAGAATAGCAAAGGAATGACATTTACGAGCTGAGAAAATCTTACTTGTATGATTTTGGAGGCACATTTGATATGGAGAGCTTGTCGATGTCACTCAGAACAAGTTCTTTTCGGAGGAAAAACAATGTCCCTCCAGATATATTGACAGGCACAAGGACCAAAAGAGCCAGAATCATCACAGGCACGAATATTTTCAAGCTGCACCAGAAGAACAAAATACAATGAAGTTATATGATGCCATACTTCAGTTGACTACAGAAAAAGGGGAAACTACTCATACAATTAAACAAAGACAATGATTTTGTACAAGAGTGAGGAAAGAACTCGTGTACTTTCGTATTTGGCAGCAAAATCATTGCCAAGACTGGGCAGTACAGACACTAGTTGAGATATCATGCCTCATACAGTCATACTTCATACTTAACATAAATACTTACATAGCGGAAACCTTTACTTCTAAAATTCCACATGACACAATTGTGGACACCTGAGCGTGTCTAACACTGAAAAGCTGCTTGTATGGATTGAGAGGAACTTGGTAACCATGATGTTCAACAGGAGCGAAAAAGAACGAAGGATACAAGACTGTAAGATAGGTAATAAGGCCAGTTAGATTTGATCATGCAAAATCTTGTTTTAGGGGTTGACCCTCTTGCAGATACCTAAATACATTGATTTGACTAAATAAATTTAAAAAACGATACTAGTAGTCATTTAGAAAAGCCAACAACTAACTTAAGTGAACTTGATTATACTCGACAACATCAAAAACATAAACTATGATATCCAATTGCAGAGGTTAATAAACACAAATCTGGAGTTTCTGAGAAAAGTGCAAGCCTGCAAGAGAGTCCAAGAGATTGCTTGACTGTCTTAAAGAACAAGGAGAGAAAGTCATCACAAAAACTTGCTAGCCCTTTGGGTATGTTGTGGATGCCCTTTGGTCCTTGCCAGCCAAGCCCAAATAGATTTGGGCATTGGGACCAAGGTCTGGGAGAAGAAGAAGAAGAAAAGAGACACCGTCTATTGAAGCTACAAAATACAAAAGATTTGAGGGTCATCTCTCACCAAGCACACAGCCTCTCATTTCATCTTATGCACCAAGTAAGATTTCAGGTTCATCACAATGTCAAATTATGAACACCAAAAGTCCAAAACAACCATCATTCGGTGATATCGAACTAGAAAGTCACTCTACAAGGAAAAGAGTTGGGTGAAAGTGAAACCCAGAAAAGGTACATTTCCCTTGTTAGCATTGCCTTTGAATGTTAAATTGACAGTCCAGCACGTACCTACCGGCCTACCCAGAGGCCAAATATCCATGAATAGAAAAATCTAAAATGAAGTCAATATTATTCCCAAGGCCCCAGAAAAGGGGTTGACAAAAGTAAGGAAAAACTCAGAAGTGAGAAAGAAAAACTAAAACCAATCCCAGCTGTGATGCACTCATTTACTGGGTTGTCTGTGTAACACTGAAGCACTCAATTGTGCTTCAGCCACCAATATCTACTTTGGTACTACATTCAATTCAAGAATTCATGAACTTCCATCAATGTGCCATTGTGCCCACACTACCCACAGCCTACAAGCCCAAATTACCTTATTTTCTCCCAAATGTCACACTCAATAATCAAAGCCAAGATAAGAAAAGAGGGGCTACAGCCTACAGGCTACAGTGTGGCATATCAACAAGCAACATTGACTAAGTTTGCATTAAGAAAACATGATAGATAACGATCAAAGGGGGTAACTCATACTCCACACTTACTAGAACCCAGAAAATCACCATGGAAAATTCATAACAAAAAAAAGGCAATGAACAAGCAGGAATTGCAATAATCAGTTCCAATAAAAAAGTGAACTTGATAAAAGCATATAATAAGAATAATAAAAAAGAGTTAGGACCCACCACCAAAATCACATTAGTACAGATCAACAATCAACCTAACATTTGAGCAAGCAAAAGGGCAATCATAAATAGTTATTTGCAGTTTTACACCAGGTGGAAAAACAAAACAGTAGCCAAAATCTCATCTTTGAAAATTGGTTAAATCCAAACTATTATCAAAATCACATCAAAGGCTCTGTACACAATAAACAAGCATAATAATTAGCAGAATTCAGTAAAAAGGACAGTCAGCATAAGGACCCAAAAATTTACACAATAAACAACAAGTTTTATAAAAATAAACAAAAGGGTAGCCAAATAAAATAACTAATACTACCCAAAATGTAAAAATTCCAGCTTGAAAAAAAAAAGAACACAAGACCACATTAAACCCAGCACAGAAACCAGAAACACACACCCAAAAAAAAACAGCAAACAATAATCAAAAATTCAATGGTAACATTAAAAATTACCCAAAAGTAAAAATCACACCCAGTAACAAATTCACACCAAAACCACAATTAGCAAAAGGGTAGTCAAAAGTAGCAAAATTGAGCAAAAGGGCAGTAAAAAGGTAAAAAAGAGAGAGTTAGTTACCCAAGAGTGTAAATCCTGAGAAAGATAACAGAATCAAAGCCAGCATGTTGAATAAGTTCATCTTCAGACATCCTCATAGCCTCAGGCATCCAACTAAGGAAAGTAAGATAAGTCTTGAAATTCAAGTTAACTATTTTACCCACAAAGTTCTTACTAGTAGGGCCATTTCTCTCACCCTTAAGGTACCATCTTGGGAAGTAAACTCTGTCATTGATGGGTTGTATTCTCAACAGTGCAAATGCTAGTAGGAATGCAAATGCTGATAGTATGTTTATTGCTGCTGATACTCCTATGTCTGACAGTGTTGCCATTGTTGTTGTTGTTGGGTAGAGAGAGAATGGAGTTGAGGTTTGTTACTTTGTGTGACTAAAATTCTTATTAAGTGGAAAAAGGTGTTTTGTTGAGTTTGGACTTTAGTGGTAATAATAATATGAGCATGTGGATGTGGTGATAGAGACAGGCAAGCAAGCAAGTAGGGAAGTGAAAGTGTGAAACTAAACTAGCTAGAATGACATAAGATGATAAGATGACAACAGAAATTAAAAGGGAGGAATATGATTTTACTTTCTAGAGTTTGATTCTTGTTAAAATATTTGTTGTACGTACAATATACTTTTTTTAAAACATTTTATTGGGTGAAGTGATTGACTAACACAGTGTTTACTCGGTTTGAGGTAGCATTAGATAAACCCCTCCAAAACTGCTAGTAGTGTTAGGTGTACACCTGCCTAGGTGTCACTTTCTTTTTATTAAAAGTAAAAAAAAAAATGAGGGGCTAAATGTCAGGCGGTAGTTCGAAGATATTAGTCGTATAAAAGATTTCACTAGTCACATACCTACTATTTATTAGTCATATAAAAATATCTATTAGTAATTAGTCATATAAAAATACCTACTAGTCATCATGTTAATTTTTTTTAAAAATGATGACATGGCACCCGGTATACCTATACATCAAGTGCACGGAAGACTTGCTGTCAAAACTGCATTTTTTTTTTACTCATAGTGGAATTATGACCTGTATTGACAATTGAGAGTTTGAGACTAAGGTAATTTCGCAAGACCAAATACTTATATTTAGGTTTCTTTGTGCAGCTATTCAGCTAGGCTTACAATGTAGCACTAATTTTAAACTATTAGCTCAAGAGTTAAATTACAAATTAAAAACTCGACTTTAGTTTAGTTCTTGACTTCTTGTTAAGATATCGAGTTTTCACATTTTTAATTTTGTTATGAGGGAGGCAGGTGATTATAACTATGGAAGATAGGGGATTCAAACCTGAGACCTAATGTATGTATGGCCTAAGTTTTTAGTTTTTACTCTGTTTACTAGGTCAAGACCCCTCCTCGGCTTGAGGATATGTGTATGTCTAAGGTGATTATAGTCCACCTTTCACATAATTTACAACTCATGATTTTGAGGGATTTATCCTTTTAAAAGGCAAAAAAGAAATAAGGAATTACAATATGAGTGATTGAACTTAAAAAAATAACCGCCTAATTCTCCTAATCACATGGGCAGCAGCAAGTTACACTTGCAGTGATTCCTTGGCAAACAAATTATCTGCATAGACTGCCGTTAAGATAACATTTCTGACAAGTACTTCTCATATATTTTATTTAGCCATTGAGACACAATAATGCTCTTAATGATTTTATGTCGTTAATATAAAAGGTTAAACATAGCAGAATACAACAAAGACAAAGTAGGATGAGGAGAAAAGGGACGCGTAAGGGGAAAGGGAATGACGATGATGATGATTTGTGTAGCTTGCGAATGTACGCATATCTCTGAGTTTTGCCTTCTTTTTTTACAAGTTCTACCTTTGTCAGTCTCATTTTTCATTAAATTATTTGAAGGCATATTAATTTTGCTGTTTTCCTCTTTAGCAAACCATCCTCTGTCAACCAAAGACAATATTCTCCCTTTACGTTCCACATGGTGTACAGGCAATCAGGTTCAGTCATGATTAGTTAATGCTTATATGTTGATTGATGGACATATACCTGCCTTAGTTAATGGATTTAAGATGGCTTCTAGACTTGGATGAATGAGCAAACTGCAAATCATCCTATCTGAATGCTGAAAGACTAAAAGTCACATTCGTACTCAGTGTCACAAAAAATGTGGAAAAATGACTTGGACGAGGGAAAGGAATGTGGTTTTATGTGCTTCAGTGCTTGTGCTTGATATATATGTTGAGAAATGGTCACTAAACTGCATTGGTGACCAATTCTATTCTTCACTGAATCACTGCTGATCAATATTCAATTTGGGATCGCGAAATAAGCTATATTCCTAGTGCATTTTGTTAGCAAATGCAACTTTTTAGAGCTTAGGAAAAGAAGGTAGTGTAGCTCCACCTCCACCATCCTAAAAGCATGCACGAGAATACGAGATCGATCTTTTATAAAAAGGAAATACAACCATAGATGAAAAGGGGAAATTTGTAACATGGACAAAACGGCTGCGGTAGTGGGTGGGCCTGCGGTTCTCCGTTGATGGTGGTCTCCTTCTCCAATTTCTATTTTCTAACCAATGTTCATCCACGCCAAAACTGGCGTAATTTACCTTTAACTCTCCACTTTACACTTACGGAAAATAAGCTTGTTTCGCCCCTTTTGACATATTCAGGTATTCTAAACTTTATGGATTGACTCATTGACTGTAATGACTAATGACTCATAAACTACCTGCTAATTTACAATCCATCAAATTGATAAATTGCATTGGTCATCTTGCATTATTTGTACTAGTAATTTGAAACCTAAGAAGTCCTTTTTAGTGCTTCTCTTGTGGTAATGTGATATCTGTAGCCCTTTGGGTATAGTGTATTACCAGAGTCCATACAAATGCGAAGTTTGGCACTAACTAGAAAGTAGTGAGCCCGTGATCAAATGGAAATGGAAGAATCTCACGTCCGTGAAGCCACATGCCCCACACAATTATTCCCCATACTTGCATACTTGCACTGAAAACAAAAAAAAAAAAACTAAATTGGACCTCAGGCTCAGTATAAAGTGAGAGGTTTACATAAACCTGTAGTTCAACCTTTTCCACACACAACTTTTTTTTTGGGCAGATTTCACACAAAAGTCACAAAACGTTGCCACTTCTCTTCTCTTCCTCAAGTTTCCAACTTCCTATCCATTAAACAGATAAGCATTTGGATTTATAATAAGGAATGACAAGAGTTGACTATTCACAGGACCATAACTATGTTACGGAGTATAACAAAGGCACACCCCCAAATCCATCAATAAATCTATCACATGAATCCATCATCATATTGTAGCAGCCAAAACTAAACAGTAACTCACTGGCAGAAGTTTGTGACTAAGGTTAAAATGTTTCATCCACTACTACAAACTAAAGAAATTTGCCAACATGGTTCTAATTTTCTTTTTTGCCAACATAGCAAGTGTCATGGAAAGCTAGAAGATCGAGTAATGAGATGCACTCATTCATAAGTGAAGCAAATGGAAAATGGCAATTTAGATAGCAGCAAGAAACCTGGTTTCCTGAAACAAAAGCTACCTAAATCAGCAATGGAGACTGAATGACCACCCAATATATTCTTTTCAAAAAGAAGGAACAGGAACTGAGCCACCAAAACCCCACTGAAATCAGCCGATGTATCAGTGATCCACTGCGAAATCATAACCGCCATTTATTTTAACTACAGAAGTTCAGCTTCTTCATCACTTTTGCATAAGCCAAGTGCACAATCTCAGGTTTTCTGAGCCTTCTCTTCGAAATCTTTGACTGCAACAAACATCAGAACTTATTAGTCTATGGAACTTTAAAAACAAGTGAAAGGAATTATTGCAACAATCGAAATCTCTTCACTTAGTTTCAAGAACTCCAGAAATATCTTCCCTCATATAACGTGCAAAAGCAAAGAGGGATAGCTTAGCACCGTTACATCTGATCAGCAATGATTTTCAGCTTGAAACTTTTCTGATGATTGATTAAAAAAATTGCAACCAGACAAACAACGACAAGACCGAAAATATCACGAGCTATTGATAGCAAAACTCAGGCCATAGCCCATAGCGTACAAGCTTCACATCTGATACCCACAAACATTCACTAGTAGCTGTCATATTTAGAATTTTAGATGCATTTAAATAAAAACAAATTACTATGAAACTGACTTTATTGAGATTCGGGGCTGAAGATATAGATGAACTTAATCATCAGTGCCATTCTCACCAGTGCCATTCGTATCCGAATATTCGAAATCTA
>ONZK01001776.1:1774-16299 GCA_900322385.1 Pharnaceum exiguum | reverse complement strand
CCCCCCCCCCCCCCCCCCCCCCCCCCCCCCCCCCCCCCCCCCTCCCTCCCTCCCAAAAAAAGTAAAAGAAAAAAGAAGCAAGAGTAACCCTGGTCGGTTGGAAAAAAGACAACCTACTTTAGTCACCAAATCTTGTCCTTACATAGCTTAAATCCTAAATCCATTGGGGATTAACTACTAACTACGAAGTAGCCATAAGACACATACTCACCACACAAGATACACACACAAACATCCCAATTTTGGTTCATGCAAGGGAGATTGACTGACATTGCAACACTCCTCCTTCATCCGAGTTTGTAACACTCATAGACAGAGTTGAGCTACTTATCAAACATGAAAATTCCTTCCACCTAGATCAAGAGTAAAGTAATAGGATCATTATGACAAATAAAATAGGAGAAACAAGTATTTGCAAAGGATAGTTAACCTATCCAAATTATATTGTAAACTATGCCACTAACTTCAGCTCTGTGAGCTAGTGCGTAGAATCCCAAGCATGTACCCTCACCACAATACCATCGGCGTCCAAGCTCACTAGAGATACCCACTACACCACCGGACCTTTCTTCTCTCTCCCAACTCCCAAGTACCTGACCCACTCAGCTGCATTTTCCCGTAACGCAACCAGCTCTGCTAGAGGCTCAACTCTATTATAAGAGAACCATCTGAATCTAAGGAGAGCCCTTTTCTTTTCATATTTTTTTACACACAGAGGAATGGTCCATCTTCCATTGTTGATGAAGTTGAAAGAAGTACTACATTTGGGCTATTATCCAGATGTCTGAAACATTTATTTGGTACTTCGTTTCATGGGTAAGCCGTGAGAAGTCAATTATGCAGCAATATATCCAACATCTCTCTCCAAAACAGCCTCTGCGGAAAAAAAAAAGGAATACAATGGGGGTTTGATTGGGTTATTGTTGATGTTGGAGAGAAACGATCCAAGCTAACGAACTCGCTTAATGATCAACCCAGTATTTTGCGTGTGTGTGGCATATGAACGTGTGGGGTGTGTGTGCATTTGTTGTTTCTTGTGTGAGATGCGAAACCGTTTTGTCCTTGATCGCCGCACCAACATGGATTTGGCATTAAGTTTTTTTTTGTTGAAGCAAGTAGCGGAAAGATGAACAAGCGTATCAAGTTTCCAAAAAGCATGAGTGGAAAAAAACTCATCTGAACTTCTCAAGTCTCCTACCTAGAAGACCAAGTCAAGGGCCATTCTTGTTACTTGTCACTCTACCACATTTCAAACTATTGTGAGGCAGGAATAGAAACACTTGCCCACCACAAACAGTTATTTGCTACCATTCTCAAGAGTCAAGACCCAAACCTTCAAACTTATATCTAAAGACTCCTCCCCGACGTACAAGTATGCCCTGGCTATCATGACCTACTGACTAAAGTAAACTTCCCCGACCTCCACAGACTATTGGCATATGAAGGAAAAATATACATTATATAATAAACAGCAGCTAGGAGAGAAACTGATCATAATATTCAAAAAGTATAAAGCAGCAATCTAATTGCCATATCGAGATTAATTGTAAATCTAACTTCAATAGCAGGATCATTATGGAGGGTTCTTTAAAGTAAAATAAAAAAAACAATTTGAACCAGAGAACAGCTCTACCAGACAAATGTATGATAATCAGCTAATGTTTGCACGACCTAATAAAATGACTTTTTTTTTGCAAAATAATTAAAAGGTAATTTGTTTTGTAAGAAACTACCTAATTTAATTTTTTGGCCAAAACTATCTAGAATATGCTTGCCCTGGGCCAAACTGTCTGAATAGTTAAAGATACCATCACAAATACCCCTCACATGACTAACTCCACAGTCCATTCCATCACTCCCTACGAAAATTATAAAATAAAAATGCACAACGGGACAACCATTTACTTTTTTCACTTACTTCCAACCTGCCATTATAGGTTATATTCTTAAGAGGCAATTTCAATTTCCAGCTCTCTCTTACGTCAGAATGTAATCTTTATTGTCAATGAGACACAAAAGCATGAAGAAGGTACGGAAACCCGCCAATTAGCAAATGAATTCCCACAATACTAAAAGTCTTGCAATCTAGACATGGCCACCATTACAACAAACGGAAAAAATAGATCATATGTGCAAACACTAACAAAATCTTGTTGCTGGACCGTTTTAGCGTCTGGCCTAGCACCAGTTTCTTCCAGTCGCAAAAAGGATAGACGTTGAGGCCCAACAACATCTTTTTTTTTAAAAACATTGCACAGCCTAGCGTCTGGCCCAATCCCATCGGCAAGTTCAATCTTAAAAAAATTGTCACAGCCTCTCGTGCACTCACCTTGCTTCCGAAGGGGCTTGGACCAAGGTAATACACTCGATAAAGTACTCAGTAATATTGTATTCATCTCGTTCCCGTTTCAGATTCTCTCACCTAAACAGTAACGCATTCAACGCTGGCCAACATCGGCCCATACGTCCGTTGCGGCCCAGCGTCGGATATTCGGCTTGTTTATTATTTCATTTTGTTTCACAGCCCAGGGTGAGCTTTTGAACCCTGACGCTGGGATGAGTGTCAGATTTTATGAAATCCGACGCTGGCCAGCGTCTAGGCTGAAAAAAACACTGGGCTTATTCCCGTTGCTGAGAGTAGACGGTAAAAATCCTTTTTTACTGCAAATGATATCACAAGTCCACAACATGCTACCACCATTAACCTCCGAACCCCAGTCTAAAGCTGAATACATTTTAGAAGGAAAATCTACACCAAGATCGAAAAAAAGTCGACTGAAGCATCTTTTTAGATCTTAGGTTGAGAGAAGAAAGAGGAGAATTGAAGAGAGAAGAGGAAATAAACAAACAACAGTAGGGAAGATAATATATTGGGTAATATGAGTTGATTTCATGATGATGATGATGAATATAAAGGAGAGAACTTTAGAACTTTGTGTTCGTAGGTAAAAATCAGAACTTAAACGTAAATATAATACTGGAAGTATATGCTCTAAAATTATGAAGATACCAGTCAGATTGCAAAGGGAAGTAGATGAATGATGCTGTTTACGGAGTGTCAATCGATGGGTTGAAGGGTGGGAAATCAGAAACCTGAATCAAAAATATGTCGCATTTATGTGTATATAGTATTATGAATTTATGATTTCCAAATTGTGCGGAGGGGAAAGGTCAGAAGACATGAAGCGGCAACAGCAACATAGCCTTAGCACCAAAACTGAATTGGGTAACAACTCACAAGGGAGAAAGCAATTAAGAAATTTTTAGGAGAAGAGGTATTGATCTCGAAAGTAATTCAATCAAAGAAGGCGAGATTTCGAGTTGGACTATAAATGGGAATGAGATTGCAAAATAAAAAAAAAGTAACAAACACACTTTGAAAACATCTTACATGCAGGTCATACGACACTCATTTAGGGTACTACCTTCATTTGGTAGCCTCTGATTAGAGACAACATTTTTATAAGTAGTTTACTAAAAAAAATACTGTAGTTTCTTACAAGGTAGGCAGAACTTTAGGTAGTAGTGGAAACAAAAGAAGAATCTAATAAAATACAATGAATTACAGACTAGGAGAACAATAATTCATAATTCTTCCAACTTTATAGGCACTGGACCTAGCTGTCCACTCATGTTTCTAAAAGACAAAATTATAGAATTTGAAAGGAATTGTGCCATTTGCTTAATCTTTCATCTTTAGGTGATTATGGACTATAGCAAAATGGCTATGAAACCTTCCAATTCTTCTTATTTTTGGTTAAGTTGTTGGAAGTAAACACTTCAATGCAGCGATTGGTCAATCTCGGAAACAACCTCTCTGTTTTCTTAAGCAGGGGTAAGGTTGCGTACATCCTGACCCGAGTACCCCCATTGAATGGGGATTTACACTCGATTGTTGTTGTTGTAGAAACATGAGTGGACAGCTGACTAAACCCGTGGGCCTGAAGTTAACAACCAGGAAAAACTCAAGTGGCTATGAGCAGGCTCGAACTTGGAACCTCCAGAATAGATCTGAAAGGTCTTATTAACTGAGCTTATTTAAAAAACACTGCTGCTGGAGGCGAGAAGGTCATCAAGTACATAGCCTCAACCCTCAACAATTTAGTGGGACAATGGTTCCCTAATACAACTGTTTACCAACCAATCTACAAGAGGACAGCAATCATTCCCAAGTCCCAACACCAGCTTTTGAAAAAGATTAAAAGAGACAATAACTGAAATGCACCAACAATTCCAAATTCTAGTCAAGAGAAAGAGATCGGTATAACAGCCACATTTACTTGGTGCTTAGAAAATTGTTGCCACATCCAGAGATCTTCCAGGTAAATTTATTATAATCTAAGGTGGGACAGCTCCAATTACAACAAAACTGATACACCAGTTAGAATTGAACAGACAAGCCAATTATGTCTAAGAAAACAATGATTAAGTAGAACACTAAAAGTCTAAAATCAACACATGACTTGTAGAAGATATTTCAGAAACTATGCACACATAACATGCCTCATAGATGAAGGACATCATTTCTACAGTCAATCAATCAGTATCTTTTTAACCTAACTAGTAACTACTAATTTATAGTACTATACAAGGTCACTTATCTTGTGAGATCAACTTTGTTGAACCAACTACTGACTACTCATTTGTACATATGTCTTTCCAGTAGACAAATTACAATCTGTAGAGCCCGTTACAGATAACCACGATAGTCTCATGTACTTTGTGTTCTTATCATGGACAAGAAGTTGCAAAGTATTGTCTTCGCAAATCCGCCTGAAAGTAGGGTCTGAGACTCTGAAGGGAGAACGCAACCACAAATTTGTCACTAAATATGACAGGAGTCATCAAGCAGTAATAAAAAAAAAGCCTCAAAAGTTTACTTTTACTATGCAGGCAATTGCTCATCTCCCAAATCCAGTCCTACCTTGAAAAAAAAAAACTCATTCCTTCTACAGTCACCCTTGGTGTCAAATGCAACAAAGATGATTTTTTTTTCCGATAACATGTGTGTCTAGGCTTTGCTAATCCCATGGCCCATGAAATAATGAGCGGAAAAACCCCCAGTGCTCCTGAGGAGACTCGAACTTGGGAGTTGGTACCTCTAGAACAGATTTTAGAGCTATTACCAACTGAGCTACCCACTCCAGGAGTCCAAGTTAGATGTATCAAAGATGATGACACAACGTTACTAGAATCCTCTAATTTTTCTTCCACTCTTTCCTTTTCAGATTTCTTTCACTGCTCCGCTACATTATAGTTCAACAGGTCGACTGCCTCAATCATATCTCCCAAGTTCTAAAGCAAAGCATTCACGCATTTCTAACTCGGTTGGGTCTTGATATATCTGATTAGACAAATTCATGTGTTCAAAAATTAATCAACACAAAGAAGCCAGTGGGATTGCCCTCTCAGGTTACTGTTGGATACTAACAACTAGATTTAGATAACTACTCGTGAGTCATTAATCTCATTACTTCACCACAAAGCCTTAAGCTTAGCTGTCTAGTGAGGTGAAACTCATAGCATGGCTTATCTGTGAAAATCGACCTAAGTTTTTTTTTATACACTACCGCCTAAATCCTAGTGAATGGGGAATTGGGGAGTACACTTGGATAATGTTGTTGGTGGTGGTGTTGTTGCACTACCACCCGAATCCTATTTTGAACACTCAGCTTACTATCAAGTACATCACCCAAAAAAAAACTACAAAAGGTACATGGCAGCTATCAAGTCATCTAATCAGTCCATTCAACATCATTCAGTTTGTCCACTAGAACTTGGCAATCCATCAAAAGTAAGCAACACCAACATATGTGATGTACATTTATGGTTACAACTCACTGTAGCATACTAAACGAGGTCAACAATAATCATTATTCAATCATGAGAAAGCTGAGAAGAAGTTTTACCTCAACCTCAATTTCAATAACAAAACACTGACACCCTACAGCATAGCATGCAATATACAGTATACCTCATGAACTATTCCATAGCTAACTCAAGAATTAAATGACTCAGAAGAAGCATAATGCCGCATTGAAGTATTGAAAGCAAAAAGACATGCCTTAGAAGAAGCGTTATGCCGCTTGCCTGCCCTCCACCGCCTAATTGTACCATCGTTCAAAAGCTTAAACCTTTGTTTAAATGACCTGGATCAACAGAAACTAAGACCATTCACCATTCAAGTAACAAAAACATCAACATTCATCAGAAAACATATAAATGAAAACACTAGGACTAGGTTAACCTACGAATAGCCTTTCATCTTGTACTTCTTGACCTTTGAAATAGTTGGTGTTAGTTTCTTCCACTTCTTCTCTTTTGCTGTTGCAGAAAAGCTCCTCATTTGCATCAACTGTTGATTCAACCAGCAATAAACCAACATAAAAACCCAACCTCCCAAAGAAGAAAAAAAAAAATCTTCATTTTCACCTATCAATAATGCTAAACACCCAAATCAAAGTTACTTCCCTTCTCATGAATTCACCATCAAAATACAAGAACAAATGCAGAAAGGTACATCACATAAATATGAAACTTACCAATCAATTCAATAATCACTTGCTACCAAAAAAAATAATCAATAATCACTTCATCACTTCATCCAACATTGATGCATGTAACTAAAAAAAGAACAGTATAATAAAACTAAATTAAACAGCATAAATCACATCAAGGACAAAAACCCACATCACAAATTCTCATTTAACATCAAAAATCACAAAACCCCCAACAAACCCACATCAAAGATCATATCTTTCCACCAATTCACTTCATTATCTCTCATTTAACATCATATATCACAAAACCACAACAAACCCACATCAAAAATCAAGTCTTTCCACCACCCAACCTCCCAAAACCCAAACAGAAACCCAAAAAAGCAAACTTTATCCCAAAACCAATAATACTTACAGAAAGAGAGAAGGTAGAGGGAGAAAACCCATTGGAGGAAGTGACAAGAGAGGTGGTGGGGCCATGGAAAAGGGGTCTTGTAAAACTAGAGGTTGAATGGAAGAAACGGGTGAGTGAAGATGAAGGATGAGAGAGAGTGGAGTTGGGTTTGGGCGTGGCTTTCAGGAGTGACAAAGCTGCAGCAGCAGCTCCTAGCTTCTTTGCTGCACTTGCACACCATCTCTGCATTGTTTCTCTGTTTCTGTTTGTGAATTGTTTTGGTTTGGTTTCTGTCTGTCTGTCTGTTTAATTTTACTCCGTTTGGTTTTCCTTGGCCAAACCAAACCTAAGCTTAAGCTTATTATTATGTCAGGTGTGTGACTCTGTGAGTGTGTGTCAATGTTGGTTGATGTTTTGTGTAGTGTTGAAATGTTGATTTGTGTTGTTTGATTGGAATTTGGGATGGATGGATGGGCTTAAAGAGACTTTTGTGTGTTAATTATGCAATGCAGTATGCTGGTTCGGCCCAGGACTGGTACAACCCTTTGCATATTTTACTGCTCTAAGTCTTCTGTGCACCGGGTGTATATATACACCCTGTGCCACGTTATCGTTTATATATGACTAATGGACATTTTTATGTGACTAATGACTAATGGACATTTTTATGTGACTAATGACTAGTGGGTATTTTTATATGATAATGACTAGTAGTAATATGACTAGTGAAATCTTTTATATGACTATTGTCTCTGACGTGGCACAGAGTGTATATATACACCCGGTGCACGGAAGACGGGCTGATTTTGCTGTCATTAAGAGATGCTGGGTTATTATAACTTCTTTTTTTGATAAGCAAAACTTATTAATTTCCCAAAAGAACAAAGTTTTTTTTTTTAGAACTTAAACGAACAAAGTTATTATATTAACATGTAAAGTTGATTTAGAGGTTGGGAAAAAAATGACAAGGTAAAGAATTAGGATATTAAGACAAGTCCATTTATATCATTTTAGATGATGGTACATTT
Source organism: Pharnaceum exiguum (assembly GCA_900322385.1). Lineage (NCBI taxonomy): Eukaryota > Viridiplantae > Streptophyta > Magnoliopsida > Caryophyllales > Molluginaceae > Pharnaceum > Pharnaceum exiguum. The sequence continues at coordinate 8,377 of ONZK01001776.1, read as the reverse complement.
GGTTATAATTCGAACTATTTCAGTTTGGGATATAATGTTCTTTTATGGAAAGTGACGAGTCTTGAAGTGGAGAGCAAGCAAGCATGCATGGAGACGTGTGAGCTGCTAGCTAAGACGGTGGAAGATAGAAAATAAGTACTAGATTAGGTAGGAGAAGAATAACGTTGGCCAAATAAAGAGAAGAATTCAAGTCGGACAATTTTAGACAGTATTTAGTAAAATTGCATTAATTTTTACGTCCGACATCGTATGATGTTGATTAAAGAGCTATTGGAAAGAAAACGGACAGATCTACAACTTTCATGTTTACCACAAAGTCCAATTCGCAGATTTAGAGGTCCGAAATTGCTCATGAAGTTGACGTCAGTTTTTCTAGCCGACTTAGGTTTTCTTTTTGTGTGTTTTTCCTTTTTCTGATTTCCTTAGTTAGTTTACTACTTTCTTTTATTACTTTCTAGAATATTATTAGGTGTTAGTTTCCTTATGGAAATAGGAGTAGTTGAGGGCCTATATAAAGGACCCTAGGCATGTTATTTTTCATATAGTGTTTTGATAGATTTTTCTGCTTAATAATAAACTAGTGAAGTTTATTCCCTTTATGAGTGTGTGTAACTCATAAAACTCGAACCTAGTGTTGGTGAGAGAGCCCGTGTTCTTCTTTGTGAGTTGTGGTGCTTGAGGGCTTTATCAATTTATAGAGAAGTTACAAAACTACCCTTTTATTTTCTGTTTTACATAAACATAAAAACCCAAAATAAGTTTTTTTTTCCCGCAATTAATAACTTTGTAATCACTAGATTACGCATCAACTTCCATAAAAAAAATCAGTATTTGCAATACATATGGAGTTAGCTTGCGTACAAGAAAAACTACAAAAAGTTCCTTAAAATAGTAATAAAATTTTCTTCTGTCCAAATTAAGGTTGTGTTTTTTTCATCGATAGTGCTATAGTTTAATTTTTTCAGTTTATGCTTTTCAACCTGCCAAAACACATCACAAGGGTTGGACCATGGTCATTTAAAGTGAATGTAAATGATAGTTGTTATATATACCAAAGATGATGTAACTTAAATTACCACATGTGAGTGGTATTGTACCACTACGGGTCGTCCTTTAGGAAGTGATATTTTTGATTCCATCAAACTAAGTCACAAAGTAAAATGCCGAAATCATATCATTAAGCTACGCCATAACATGACTTACAAACATGATAATTGACATCCCTTTAACGTGGTCAACCCTTGGAGGGCAACTTTGTCTAATGTAACTAAAGTCCTCTTTTTGTTGATAATTGGTGTATCATAAGAAGCTTAACGTCTATTTTCATTGTTTAATCACATTAAGACATAATGTGCACAAAAGTCATATACCCGCCCATCAATTACACCTATTCTTATGGGTAACCAACAATCCAAATTTAAGCGAGTCGATGATCAAACCTAACTTTCCTTGGAATTCAATCATGCTAAATAATAATGATCTCTCTTTCAAGATAACCAAATAACAAATAAATTTCATGGATTTACCCAAAAGAATAACCAACGAATTTGAAAATTATCAAAATATCACTAGAAAGTCATTAAAGGGTTTCACGCAATCAAAGATAAAAACTAAGCCTAACATAATGAATGGAGAGAACAAAAACAAAGTAAGTATAAACATAAACATAATGAATAAAAATAAAAGAGAAATAGAATGGAGAAGAGAAACGACTTGTTCTTCATAACAATGAAATAGAGAGAAAAACCCCTAAACTAATCTTCAATCTTCAAAAGTAAGGATAAAAACTAAACTAGTCATTCTTTCTCTAAAATATCTGAAGTAAACTAAGAGAATGAGGGAATGAGAGAATGACTAAGTGGGAGATGGAATATAACCCACTATAAGTCTGATACTAACTAAGAGAGAGTGGTTACAAATTAAGAGAAATAAAAATAAGTAAACACGTTTTGGGGCAGCAGGGTCGACACTGGTAGGTAGTGTTGGGCGACAACTCTCTGATTTGACATTGAATTCGATGATGGCATGTTGCACAATACAAGTAGGCCATGTTGCAGCTGATCTTAAAATTTCGGTTGATTCCTTGTTGGAAACCCCTAGCTCAACTCTCATGTTTAGACATATAGCAGCCAGAAAGAGAAAGCAGCTTTGAGCTTTCGCCCGAGGCTAGGGTGAGTAGAGGGGGGAAAGCGTAAGAGGCACTAATAAAAGCTCCAAACTTCATTAATCTTCCAAAACTCATGCAAATTGATTTCTAATCACCAAACTTCATAATCAACGCATGAAATCATCTAATATGGCAAAAAGAAGATATATTGCACAAATTTGATTCAAACGATAAGAATTAGAGCATAAAATGAGACATTTAACATGCATGGGATAAATAGATTCATGTAATTATCAAAAACATCGTGGCATTTAGGGTGAGTTTGCGTAGTTACATATAGTTGGGGTGGATTTAAGAAAGTGGGTAGCAAAAAACATAAAAATTAATAATAATGATGAAAGTATATTTGATTCAAGTATCTCCATTTAGTTTTTGAGCTGTTTAAAGTGGAACTTCTAATTTTTCTGTTTACCATATATTCCCGTAGTGTGTGAAACTAATTCACACAGTTTTTTTGTGGATAATATTAGTAAACATATACAACCAAAGAAAATATAAAGTTTGAAAGTTATGCAGACTCGTTCATCACATGAGTTTAAAAATATAGTATAAATTATATTGTTCTTCTTATTAGAAAGAAATTCATTATATCACTTTCTTTTGTTTTCAATTTTTATAGAGATAGAGTAAGGCATATCATTTCCTCCCTTTTCGCTTCTAAGTAAATAGCAAAGATAAATAATATAAAGAATATATCAAATTGAAAAAAGATATTGGCAGTAACACAAATAATAATAATAAATAAATCTATTACAACATGACCTCTACAAGTTTCATTGATAAGGCGTACTTTTTAACTGTCGCATATAATGCTCCTATAAACACTTTATTGATCAAGCATCTCCATGGTAAATCCGGGTACGGTGTACCTTGTACCATACACTCATTTTGTTTTTCTCTCTTATTTTTAGGCCCAACTCCTCAGGAAAAAAAAGATAAAGCCCAATATTTAATTATCTACTTATAAAAAAAAGGTGCACGGTGTAAGGTACACTTGGGTGTACGATAGAATTTGCCCTTATCGATGTTACATTTCTCTTATAACCATAAGAAATACATTACAGTGATGCACCTACCCATGGTTCATAGGTCAAGGTGATATGGCGAATTTGAAGGTTTTGAAATAATGTCAATATACAAATTGTTATAAAGGTTTTCTTTGCATAGGCTTTGGTACATGAAAAAAAGAGAGGATATTTACATTTTGGTTATTACCTGAGGTTTGCCATATTATACGATTGGTTACCCTAAATATTCAACCATGTCGCCATCAAATGAAAGGGTTAAAATGGACCTTTAACGTTCATAAATTCGAAAATAAACTGTCACGTCATCTAATTTAACAGCCAACCTATGAAGTTAAAGGTCAAAGCACTTAAAAGGTAAAGTTATCAAACTTCAGGTAACCAAAAAAAAATATGAATACCTCGGGTAATCAATCTACAATATGACAAGTCTCAAATAACCAAATAGGTAAAATATCCACACAAAAAAACGAATATTATGCTTAAGTTCTTAATCATTGGCTGAACTCAATGGATATTTGAATAAGATCATAATGTAACCAACTTTTACAATTCATAAAACAAAACAATGATACTAATTGAAATTACATTGAGAATTTGTTGAGTAGACTACCAAATTAAAGGATTGCACACTACAAATTCTCTATATTAAAGGAATCCATCCAAAGCTCAAAACAATTTAAAACTTATTTTAAAAAAGATACATAAGGGAATGGACATCATCTAACATAGGAAATATCTTAATGTCGATGGATGTATCTATGGCCAACCGTCACATACTAGTTTATAGGATGCATAATATTGTTCAATAAAGTAAAATTAGAGAAAGTAAAAGTAATATCTATTTTCAATTGCAGTTATTGTATGTAATATATAATATATTATAGTATATAATGTATTACAGATTTGTCTTAATCCCCTATTCAACAACCAAGGGTTTTTCACTAGTTCTGTACATTGACCAAAATGAATTTATTTCATGTTGCATCGTCCTATATAAAGATAATAAGGAACCTTAGCGTGATATTATGATGTGTCTCTACATGGGTGCTGAACCAACAAATATATTTTGAGAATAGTATCCGCTCGGTGCTTATTCATGTTGTGAGGCTATACCAACGATTCCAACGTGAGATCAAAAACCATATTGGGACCTAATGCATGTCAACCCGTTCGATAGCGTTTCCAACTTGTTGCACATCAATTTGATACATGGGTGGGAGCAACATTGCATGGGGATTCAAATCGCTATTGAAGAAGGTAACAACGATGATCAAATGTTAGGCGGATTATATGCTACATTTAAAATTGACGTCCAATCTATAATTCCTTTAAAAATCTTTACTTGTTATTAGAACTTAGTATGTATAATATATAAAGTTTACTTTCACTTAAATTAGTTTTTCTTTAGTCCCATTTTGTGCTCAGTTAGATCATTAAAATTTTAATATTTGATTTAAAAGGTTATTCCATTAGCATCTAAGTTTAGTTTACTGTGTTAAAATTTTAATATTTAATCAACAAAAATAACAACAATCGAGTGTAAATCTCCATTTAATGGGGGTGCTTGGGGGTGACGATGTTCGCAACCTTACCCATGTTTAAGAAAACAAAGATGTTATTTTTGAGATAGTTAATAGTTAATAAAAGAGAAAATTATGTGTGAACCCATTTCATATATGGGACTGGATGAAGAGGGGCTATTATTGTTTATCCGATGAGTCATTAATGACAATCCAAGGAATCATTCATTCAGTCTCATATATCAAACAGGTTTACACTTCTTCTTTTTTTGTTAATGAAAAGGTTATTCTTCATTCGTCTCCTTGTTATACTATTGAAGACTTGAAGTCCCTCTTTTATTTCTAATTCTAATTCTAATTCTTCAGGGCCGTACCGTTAATAATGAGGCCCTGTGCGAGAATATAAGAGGCCCTGTATATAATTTGAACAACCTCTTTTTTTGAAAAAAAAATGTTATCGATTATATTTGAGTAATTGCCAATTATCATTCTTACAAGTCTGGTAATTTTTTTGTGAATATACAATTGTCCAGTAAGTCTTTGGTAAACCGGGTGTACCGCTACACCTTGTGAATTTATTACTAATTACAAAGGGTCTGATTAATGACATTAAAAATGTGACTAATAATATATGTTTTAATACTAGTTAAAAATTCATAAGGTGTACCAAAGAACGTTTTTTTGTCAACTGTATGAGATTGATTGAACATTAGGTGTGATAAGTAGGCTGTAGGCGTGAGGCCCATAACGAAACTCTACGGAGTCATAAACTAACTAGAAAAACAAAAAAAGGTTATGTGAGTAGGCTTCGACCGCGAGAGCTGCATGTGTGTGGGCGTAATAACAAACCAGCTGAGCTGCTATTCATGACTGACGTAACTATCATGCTTTTAGTATATGTCTCATTGAAATTTATAATGAGGCCCTCAACAATGCGAGGCTCAGTGCGCAACCCCATGCTGCAGTGGTTCAAAATCGGCCCTGTAATTCTTTTTTCTTTAGGGGTTCTAATTCTAATTCTAATAGCTATATGAGGGAGTACGTATATGTTTAGTATACTAGTACTTAGTAAGTTTTTTAAAACATATTCTAGGGGTACTAGCTAGACTACTAGCCCATTTATATAGGGATGCTAAATCTTAGGAACTTTTACATTTTGGGTACCCGAGATATGGCATAATGTCAGTTTAGGTACCCAAGTTTTTTAATATTATTTTTTGGGTACCTGAGGTTAGGTTCCGGTGTCATTTTAGATATCTGGCTAAATTTTCGTTAACTTTTCCGTTAAATAGATGACGTGGCACCTTTTTTAAAAAATTATTAATTAAGTGACCATTTTTTCAATTCTATTTTATTTTTAAACATAGATTTGTGTATGGTTATTATTTTTTTATTTTTTCATTAAATTTAGATACACTATATTTCCTAAAGAATTAAATGACTATTTTTCATCCCTCATTTTTATAAAATAATAAGTTTGTTGAGTGTGATATTTATCACTAATGAATTCAATTGACCCAAAATATTAAAAAACAGACGCATTGTTGTGCCATTCAAGGAAATACAAATTTATTACCCAAAATTGGAAAAAATCTTGTAAATATTTTAAAATACAAATAAGATATGATTTCAGTTTAATACCTTAGAAATTGTTTGTTAAATGTCAATGATGATTTAACAAAACTTTCTAAGCTCCTTCTCCTTTTATCCAACTATATGGGTTATTCGAGATAAATTTTCAAAAGATAAATTAAACTCTATATGGTTTTTTTAATGCTTTTTTGGCAGTTTTAGTCTTTAGTTTTCTTTGAGCAATTTTTTAAGCTTGCAAACTTGTTAATTATCAAAATCGCAAATTACTCTTAAACTAATTAAATTTTCAACTATT
>ONZK01001775.1:49754-60916 GCA_900322385.1 Pharnaceum exiguum | reverse complement strand
CTATTATAGATTTGCAATATTTGATACACTGGATATACGGGTATACATCGGGTAAATCTATGAGTAATTATAAAGGGGCAGATAATGGTATTAAAAAAGTGTCTAATGATGTATGATGTAATAATAGTTATAAATTCACCCGGTGTACATATATACCTAAAAATTGTAAAAAAAAAAATTAGCACTAAAATTTCAGTTAGCCTTGGAAGAACTTGCGACTATCTGAGACGTATTTCATTTGTGATCTGAAAATAGTACATGGCTCCTAATAAGAGTAATCTTATCGAACACAAATTCTCCTGGAAAGTAACCTAAGACGACGGCGGGCACAAATTGCATGGTCCATTGGTCCTGTGAACCTTTGACTTCTATCCGTACAAATCATACTATCGTACGGACGTACCAAACCAAAAGGCACAAAGCTTTTTTACTTTAGTTATTATTTCCGTTTTCCCAGCTGAAATTGCATGCCTATAAGCCCTAAATGTATGGATTGATCAGACATGAGAACTCATTCATCTGTCATGTACTCCTCTTCTTTCATGCGGACTTCAAGCCCTAAATTATACTCCGTATTGAATATGCATATTATGTGTTCTATATCGTTAATGTACACACACTAATAATAGAGAACTCTTAAAATTTGTTAATCGACTGGAATTGAACAGTTAAATAAGGACATGGCCTTATGTAGAGTATGTGTTCGATCTATACCGGTAAGGTACACACTAATATTATACTTACCTACACAATGCGGTAAAAAATTGACAACCAAACCCCCACCACGCACTAATCAATGTTACGTTATCGTAGAGTATTTTGTTAACAATTTGAACCTAGAGAAGTACTTGTATTATACGAGTGACTAATTTGGAGACGCACGTATGGTACTCCCGCATTTTAATTTCTTCGTGTCCTATGATCCTATCCAAAGATGGTTTATTCAAGTAAGAACTTTTTCAAATTAAATGATGGTTGTATCACAAGCTAGAAGTGTTCTTATATATGGCCGGGCATCTATAGCTTCATTAACGTCGTGTCCAAAGTAATTTGAATCGTCAGCTGATCAAGGTCTCAAAGGTAGCAGGCAAGTCTTGACTTAGGGAACTAGCTAGGCGAGTGAGAAAAGTAATTTTGGTCGTAGCTAGCTATTGTTGCTGAGCTTTGTCACAATTTATTATCACGCATCAATTGTTCATTAATTGTTTGAAGAAAAAACATGCATACACTAGAAAGGGAAAGATTAATTATAGGGATCAGAAAGAGACGAATTGAAGAGTATAGAGCATTATCTTGTAATGTCAGGCAAGCTCTCTACTCGCCTCTATTGCTAGGCACCTGCTCGATCGGGCAAAAAGGTTCAGGACTTCACGCTTTGTGGCTTTGTTATTCTGGGTATGATTTGTACGGGGAGTGCAAGCTCTAGGCCACGTATTTTGTGGCGTTTATATGTTTTGTCTTTCTGGAGTCAAAGTTTCAAACTACTTATGTATACGTAGTTGTGTCTTGTGTGTGTTTTACCATGCATATTTGCCCAGGACATGCAGAGGGTACTTTCACTTAATAATGATAATTAATAATGAAACAAGACAGTACTAGTTGTATCTTATCATCATTAGCTAGGATTCGGAATCACACAAGAGATCTTGATTGCCCACTCGCCCCTTGAAAAGTTTATGACGACGTACTATCCATCAAAATTCAACTGCAACTTACTTTCATGAATGTTTTTTTACGTAGTACTTAGTAGTCAACTACAGAACTACTCAAATTGCACTAATTATAATGCGGACATTGTGTTGAGTGTTGACGGACTTGCTTGTCTTTCTCTTCTCGATTCACCTCGCTCGTGAATCAATTAATCAATCAACTTTCTCTTTCCATTTCTCATCTAAATTAAAATTCAGCCACAGAGAAAACAATAGTACTCCGTAACAATTAAGGTAAGAATTCGAGACCGATTGCTTGTACCGAAGTAAATCGGTCTCATAATGCATTCACCGTACCTATCACTCCTTCAATGACCTTTTTGGGCTTGTAATTGCACTTGCCATACTATTTCAATGCCTCTCATTATCTGTTGTAAAAGAAATTAGGATCAGATCAGATTGCCATTATGGAGAGACCGATCGAGAGATATCGATGCATAAAAGGGGAAAGGGAAATAAAGCGACTGAGAGATGCATGCAAACAAGGTGAGCAGCTCATAATATGCATCCAGTGTCAGTCGTCCTATGTCACAGCTAATACTGTGCATGGAGCAGCCCGCATGAAAGAAGAGGGGAGAGAAACGAGTACATATATACTCTAGCCTCTAGGTCGTCTGATCAAATTAAACCATACGATTAGCATGCAATTCCAGAGATCAGAGGATAAAGTAAAACGACAAAGGGAGATCAGACTATCTTTTAACATCGGGACTCAAGTTGACTAGAGATTTTTCCTGCTAGCTAGCTGTGTGCCTTATTGAATTGCCTTTTGTTCTTTTGGTACGTATGATTTGTACGGATATATAATTAGCTTAGTTAGACCACTGTACGTACATCTTGAGTTAAGACACTCTTTAAGTTTGTTGCATGAAAAAATTAGTTCGATATGTACTACTTACGGAGTTTATATGATTACTCAAGTTCGATCATGATAATAAAGTACTTACCACTACCCTAATCTGTAGGGTTTTGGGATTGGATCACACAATTCAAGTTCTTCAATCAATTTGATGAAGTCCTAAATATTTTGAGACTAAAAAGAATTTTTTTGTTGACTACGGTAACCGGTACGGGGTGTTTGGTTCATGAAAAACTCTGCTAATGTAATGGTAATGGTTACCATTACCCTTACATTTTGTTTGGTTTAGCCTTTTTTGGATTTGTTACCATTACATCCGGAACAATTCCCCCCTCATTTGTTACCACAAGGGAACCCATTGTAACACTTCCCTAACTTGAACCAAACATAATTCATTGGGAACCATTACCATTACCATTACCATTACTCTCCTTAATTGTTCCGATACCATTTGCGTGACATGGTAGGGTTTTATTTGTTGAGAAAGACTACTGATCCGTTAGGTTATTACGTTTTACGACTATCCTTGGATCTAAAAGCAACGAATCGAGTTTTCTGAGTTTTCTGATGGACTTATATTTACGTATATTTACAAAATTCACTAAATATGTTTTTCAGAGTATCTTCTAATTTTATCCTTACCGGACTTAATTTCTGTAGAGACCAAGAAAATGTATCAGACACAGTAGTCATTACTCATTAATTAGCCATATAGGATACAAACTAAAAGTACGTACTGTAGGTAATTTGCGATTGGAGCAGAATGAGTGTATTCATTTTTATTGTTAACGATAAAATAAAGAACATTACCTGCTTGACTTGATGAGATAATAATATTACTCTTCACTTGCAATCCATTTTCGATGACTTAACAACGATAGATGATTCTGTCGTCACGTAATAAATAAAGGACTATAATTTAACTGATCATGTGAAGATCGAATCTAGCAGTCGTTAATCCTTCCACAAATTAAACCACATTTCTTAATCAAAGAACAATAATCTAAAATAACCTAATTAACAGAACAACATGATCCAAATATTGTTCGTCAATCTAACTAGCTAGTTAAGTACTAGGGCATGCATGGCCCATCCTTTGCCCGAAAAGTGAAAAATCTAACTAGCTAGTTAAGTACTAATTAATTGAAAAACTGGAAAAGATCGAACTATGAAGATACAATGCTGGGACTAACAAAAGCATATAACAAAGCACTAAACTGCTGGCATGATGATTTTCACAAGCCTTACCGAAAGGAGGGCCACTCTTGGTGTTAAATAAAATCCTCCCACTAACGCAGCATCAATCCCACCTTCTCTTATGGCAGTTTGAATCCTCTCAGACTCATGTGCCCACCCATGGATTAATGTGATATGACGAGATCGAAGATTTGAAGCACCAGTATAGGGGTCACTATCCATTAGTTCTCCGATATACAATTTGACCTCATCATTTCGCATTGCTTCTGCCACATGTAATAGAACCAACCGGATGTTATGCTTACGATCTTTACCCTTGGCCAATCCTGCAATGGCCATTTGAAAGGCAAGGGGACCAACTTGTATGGCTTCACTAAGCTGCCCTAATTCAGAATAGGAAGCCGTAATGCCTGTTGGATGTGCACCCGGATACCCTGTGTTCATAATATCATACCACGGCTCATTATTCTCTGGATCTTCCAGGTTGGGCTCTCCCACACCGGGACGGAACAAAATGAAGTAAATATCCTCTTTCCGGACTTTAAAAGTAACCGGTGATCCGCAATACCTTAATACTACGTTGAAGTATGGATCCTGGTATTCTAACCGTGTAATCCGACTCCCGTAGTATTCGTCGGGACCGCAATCCTCTCTCAATATGTCTATAAAAAGGTAATAACGGTCCCTCAAAGGGAGTCCATTCTCCGCCGCGGATTCGAACTCCCGTTGAACTGGTTGAGGTGGTTGAGCTGCCATAGAGATAAGACTGCGGATGAACTAAGATGATATGGTTGCTTGTGTCTTAGAAGTGAAAAGAAATTTTGGTTAGTAATTAACTTGTTAAGGAGCAGGCTTCTAAAGACATGCTGCGAAATTTTGTGGAAGAGAAGATGGAGACGAGGTTGTTTACGGAAATAAAAAATGTTTCAAACAATATCAGAGAGAGAGACAAGAGAAAGGTTTCGCCTGGTGTTTAAATTGGCGTGTCTGAGGATTGAGGGACTAGACAACGCCATGGAGGTGGTAGTTAATGTCGTACCTAGTAATGTTTAATGCTGTAGGAAATGTCATAGCCTCAGCCCTCATTTTATCAAGTCACCAGTAGTTTAGTACGGAGTACTTTTCATGCACACACATAACACTAGAGTGATCATTTTATCGTTTCTTATATTCCTAGGTCACGTGTCATGCATCAACAGAAATAATAAGGCTCATTTTAAATTTCTAGGACTAAAGTACTTAACCACTATGGAACTAAACTTAGCTAAACTAGTAATTATCTTGAAGTTGCAAATAATACTTGATTGAGCATATTTAATTGAACTAGTAAAAAGGGAGCAAAAGTTCCTTGAGAAACATGCCTAAATGGATTTGAGCACGGTTTTGTTGGTCTTAACTACTCTTAAGGTCATTCCTCTTCTTTCTTTTTTTTTTGTGAAATTGAACAACATTAAATTGAAAGGAATTGACATTGTCAGGAATGATCGTAAGCCATCAATTACACTTAGCAAAAGGAGTAAATAAGTTCTTAAAAACAATTTGGAATGCATATGTTAATGTTCCAAGTAAGGTTTCTACAAGTATATGTTGTTCGCCAATTCACCATTGTTAATTTATTACTCCCTTTATTTCAAAATGTTCTTTATAACTTGACACTTTTTTCAGTTAGTTAACTGTTTAATTTCACTACTTATTTGGTACAACGTCTTCATAATTTAAGTTTCAAAAATTGACAAAAAAAGTCATAAAGATTATTTTGGAACATATGGAGTATATTTTCTTTAATGGTAAGAAGTGACTTTGGATAAGAGGCCCCCCTTTCAATGTAAATTCCTAACATATCATTTTAGAGAGCCCTATCTATCTAGTTCTCTTGAGTAGGTGTGTAAACGATCAAGTCGAGTCGAGCCCGAATCGTCTAGAGGCTCAGCCTTGGCTCGCCAATCATGGAGTCCGGCTCGAAGTTTGTCGAGCCTCAAGAGCTGAGGCTCGGGCTCGACCTGTATCACCCTATTAACAAGTATTACTGTATCAGTGTATCATCCCATGCATCATAAACACAATTACGACCCTACTAACAAGTTTCACCCCGGCATAAACACAACTACCATTCACACCACATGACACAACTATATATTAACCACATCATGCACATAACTATCACCCCCACACCAATAACCATCACCCATGACTATACTAAGATCTATCATTTGGAGCCCGGGAGTTAAGTTAAAACTTTTTATAAAAAAAACACCCATTTGAACTTCACATGAGATGGGAAATTAAAAAACCTAAGCTATCATGAAGAATGAATAAATAACCGAACATAAAAACCCGATCAAGCCTTCTTATAAGGCCACCAGCCTCACGAAGGAGCGGAAGAGCCTCTAAAAGAAGTCTATAAAAAAGCCTCAACAAAAAGGATACACCACAAACAAAAGAAATCAATTCATTGATATGTTAAATGAAGTGCAAAAGAGTATTAAATAATACTCTCTTCGTTCCTCAATTATCTTCCGTCTCTTATTTTGGGCGCTTCACATTTATCTTTCACCTTCTTTTTTTTGGGTGTAAAGGGTGGGTTTAACCCGTTTTATTCAAATAGAGGACATTAAGGATCTATTGGCCTTAGGAGGCCCAGAATTGGAATCAAGGGGGGATAGGGTGAGCTAAATATAGAGACTGGAATTGTTGCTTTGTAGCTTGCTTTTGCTATCCAATCCGCAGCCGCATTTGGCCCCTGGTATGTATGAGTGCATTGGGCTTCCCATCCCGGTGCCCGTGTAAGGTCGTTGCATTGTTTCATGCACAATGAAGAAGTAAGGTCTCGTATCGAGCGCACCCTCTTTGAGCATGCGAATAGCGACTTGTGAGTCCATTTCTAGTATATATCAATTTGGAATTTGCACCTTCTTATTTTGGTACAACCCCAATGCGTTCACACTACCCATTTGCTCATCCAATTTTGGGTGTCCCAATTATTTTCCGGCTTACACACCCTGTGAATATCATAAAATTATGAAGCTAAAGGAGTCTTTTCTAAATTAATCCTAAAAAACCGTGTAATTTGTGGGGTGAAAAATGATATTGAAATGTAGAGAGTAAAAAAAGAAAAGGGGTCTTTCACTGGTAAATGGCAAACAATAACGGCCTTATGAGGGCTTAATTGGGTTTTTATCTTTTAAGAGAAGGGGCAAGACTAAGGTATCTATACTATATATTAAAGCAAAGTTTGCTTTTGCCGAGTGTCACTCCACAAACCATCCTAGAGAACTCTCAAGAAATTATTAGTGATATTAAAAAGGAAAAAGAAAACTGATGATAAAGCCCCCAAAAAAGTTTATTATCTCACCTCAAAGTAACCGAACTCTATGAAATTGCAACAGACAAAAAAAGTCTTATGTTCAGCTGACAAAACAAATAGGCTCAAATGAAATTACCAACAATAGAAGCCAAAAAAAAAAAAGAAAAAGGAAAAACCCCAACTTGACAGCCATCAAGTCTAACGCATGCAAAAAGAAGAGTAAAGGATTTTAAAAAAATGAAAACGAAAATCCTATCACCAAACTAACAACCAGTGGTCAATATCACCATCACAACAGCAGCCCAAACTCCATCTTCTTCACATAAAAAAAAACACTCTATCTTCCATCAATTACCTTGAATATCATTACCACTAGTTGATAATTACACCTTTTATTCAATTAAAAATAAAAGTTCATTACGGGTAAAATCACAACAACGATGAGGAACCTATGGGCAGATAAAGGGCCCTGGCTAGCTATAGAATTCCACCATGGGAGACTTTTAGAGTTCCACCATGGAATATGTTACATAGTAGCTAGGTAAGTTCTATTACTTAGAATTAATGTTTAATTATTGCATAATTAATAGCTTTTACTTACAATGATCATTAAACCTTATTAACCACCACTGGAAATAGGTGAAGTCGGCCACAAATAAAACGACCCTCATTAGTTTAACGAAATGACTTCGTAACTGATACATTCACGGTTATTGAAGGTGGAGCCCAATAGTTTTCCAGAAGTAACAATATAAATTTGGTTACACAAGGCTTAGTTGCTACAAATTCACCAGTTGAGGTTGTTAGTGCGGTTGATTTAACAGATATGCATCGTCACACCATTATCTATTTCCCACATTGTATGACTACTTAATAACACTTTAACCAGTTCCAGATTTTAGATCTAGGGGATCTCTGTAATTAGTTTTCCTTGAAGTGGTTGTTCTTTTTTTTTTTTTGAGAAAGAAGTGGTTGTTCTTGATTGGTATCATTTTGCTGTTTGAACAATGTTATGCCAATGTGTTAAGAATTGTAATATTATCCAGCAACTTTCAACATTTGCATCTAATAATTTATAGCAGTATTATCTGTTCTGGTTAGCAGGCCTAAGTTTTCCTTACTTGGAGTTATGCGCATAAGCTTTTTCTAATAACTTGACTATTGACTCTAAATTTGGCGTTGTGGTATACAAAGATAGAGTGTGTCAGGAATTTCAAAAATCTACGACTAGCCATGTAATGGAATGCAACTTCAATTTTTTTGTGGTAATCTCTATTTCAGTGCTGAGCTGCTGCCAATTTAAACGAGCATATCAGATATTTTATTTGTCATATGGTTATTTCTTGCATTAGACTTATGTCATCTAAGTAGCTGTGCTTTTCTTAGTGTTTGTCTAACAAAATTGGAGGTAATTGTGCGCCCTGCAAAACTCGATGACTGAATTTACATTGTGTTTTGTTGTTTTGTCAGTGCCCAATTCGTCGGTTGTTGGAACGACCAGAAAACCATACTCTGTTGGAGTTAAAATCTCTTAGTTTAGTATTTCTTTCCTAGCATGATCATCTGTGTCGGTGTATCACTTCACAACCATGTATGGCAAACAGCTCTTATGAGTTTAATGAAACAACAGACTCAAGAAAATTGATTTTCGCAGATTTGCACCCTCTGTTTTCTGCAACTTTTTTGAATAACTAAAAGGCGAAAACATTACTTAGGATTGTGTATGATTTCAATATTAACATTAATTCAATCATTACATAATCACAATAAGGCAGCTAAGCAACATGAACTAATGATATCAAACGCATGCACTGGATTGATAAGTCATATACTTACGTACACGCTTAGAAGAAGAATAATGCCCGCAGTCATAGACAATCAAGGAAGCCAGAAGTGTGTTTAATCAATAGTTTATATATGATGTTGTGATTAGCAAGTTAACTACAACAAGTATGTTCGATCTTAGTGGTTATGTAAATTGTCCACCAAACCAAATTGCAGACTTTCAAAACTATCTGGCCTATGTAGGGATGCCAAAATTCAACGCATTTTCTTCCTTTTAGTTCAATGTTTACGACTACAAAATGTTATAGAAAGCTTAAGAAGGGACGAGGAAAAGAAGGGGGATTGATATTGTTTTTCTGGATTTAGTTTTTAAAAGTTTATTTTTGTCTTCACCCACGACAATAATTGTGCATTGGTTGTGAATTTATGTGCTCCGGTGTATAGATTGAGCAATTGTCAATTAGGAAAAATTGAAGATTTCATTTTTCTAAGCATTGTTTTGAATATT
Source organism: Pharnaceum exiguum (assembly GCA_900322385.1). Classification (NCBI taxonomy): domain Eukaryota; kingdom Viridiplantae; phylum Streptophyta; class Magnoliopsida; order Caryophyllales; family Molluginaceae; genus Pharnaceum; species Pharnaceum exiguum. The sequence continues at coordinate 51,554 of ONZK01001775.1, read as the reverse complement.
TGGGGTCAATTGAATGGAGGTTGATAAACTTTTAAGGAATACCATCCTATTTAATTATGAAAGAGGGAAATACTACTACTATCCCATATTATTATGACTATAGACTTGATATTAACCTGTTTTTTTTTTTGTAAATCTAAACCCCGGCCCGTAACAGGTCTTAGTTGTCACAGGCTTTTGCAGGTAACCATGAAGTATGCTGTTTCCAAGAACCTATATAGAAGCAATATCGTATCTTGAAGGGCAATAACCTCAAAGTGAACTCTTAGCTTGTGACTGTAGAAAGTGATTTTGTACATTCTCAGCCCATAGTGTTCACAAGAAAGAAGAGTCGTTACGTTGATATGAAAATTGAAAAGTCGTTGCATCGATAGTGCAAGCCCCCATCGACAGACTACTCGAACTTCACTGCACCATATTGGACCATAATTCCCCTATTTTGTTTGAACAAAATTCATGTAATACTTAATCCATTACCTTGAATCTCGAATAAATCAAAAAATTCAGTTGAAATATCTATAGATATACGGAGTAGTGGAATAGAAAAAGCAAAGAAAACACTATCCGATCCCGTACATCGCACGGGACTATAACTAGTTACTATTACAAAAATTAATTATCCCATGGTACAGGGTCCAAACTAGTTTTTATATATACCTAACTAGAGATACATTAACGTCAAAACACATGCCCTTTTACGAAATTAAGTTCAATAAACAATACTCTTATTCAGTTAAATGAAAGCCACATTACATTGATCCATAAACTCAATAATAATACTTATTATATTGATCAACAACAGTATGCAGGATATTCCCAGCAGCGCAATAACCTACTCGATACATATAAGCTAGAGTGCAACTAAATTACGAGTACATCGAGAATGACTTGGATACTACACTATTGGACTACTAAAGGGGTATTTGATCAAACATATCCAAAGATGCACATTTCAAAATCACCATGCCAAAGGATTTCGAAACTTATAAAAAGGCAAGTAGGGATCATACATTCATCATCGCCATCCCACCATTACTTCCATTTCACCGATACTTCAACGTGATAGTGATCACCATAGATTTCCTTCCGTGCTGTTTTAGTAAAATCATTACAACAGAACTCAAGCTCACCACTGACCTCATCATGTGGTATGTAAATAAATTTACCACATTGAATGCCCAAATCTGCTTCAATTATTAGAGAGGAGTAAGACGGCACAGCAACAACATATTTTGAAAGCAGTATCATGGAACCATTTCCTACTTGCAGGGGATCCTTTTCTGGCTTGCTAAACAAGGTGCTTTTATAATACTTCTTCTCATACCAGGTATTGTACTCGTGCGCATGATAGCGGGAAACAATACTTCCAGACAAATTGAAAGATAGATCAGAAGAATAACTGGCATCATTTAAAGAGACTTTGACCTCCACAGCAGCTTGGACTGCCCACTTAAATATTGAGTAGTGTATTGCCGCATATCCATCTTTACCATTAATTATAGAACATATGCGCCTATCGAACCATGTTATAGCTGAGTTGACAAGACCACTGTGCCACTCAAGATAACCCCTACTGACTTCCAATTGTTGCAGAGGGTCGTTGAGATCTAAATGCATACGAAAGTCACAACCAAAGCTGAGTTCTTTTTTTCTCCTATCAAAGGGAACAATGTCGTCTTCCCGTTGAAGTAAGAGAGAATTGTTTTCATCTCTTTGGAACAAATGATATTCCTCCGGTCCATCGCCATATAAGATACTACCACACAGAGCACGGATCTCATTACTGAAGCTGCCAACAGA
>ONZK01001775.1:26241-38772 GCA_900322385.1 Pharnaceum exiguum | reverse complement strand
GATGGCTTCTGCAAGATCAAGAAAACAGTCAAGAGCTTGCATAATTTAAGTTGATTTGAAGTGAAACAAATAGACTAAGATGAACCTAAGGTAAGTCGATTCACAGGAAAAGGAAGAGAATGGAACCTACGTACCCCCATATGCTTCTGTCTACAGACATCCGATTGTACACATAGTTCCATCTGATCTCTGATCCAAAAAGACATGCACGGGGACCAACAAGTTTGAAGTGTAGAGCAAAATCTTCAGCAACAAAATCGACAGCATTACTAAATAGTACTCCCTGAGAATTCCAGATCGTGGCCTCAATAATCAATGCGGTGTATACTGGCACTACAACCACACATTGACGCACCCAATTAGCAGGTTTACTACATAAAAAAGCACCCAATGGCACTTTTAAAAGTGAAGTTCGGAAATAATTTGCTTCATCATTACTGCTGGTAAAAAACTCGGGATTGGCATAACGAGCAACAATTTCCACAAAAACATCATCAGGAGTGCTGGTCAGACTATGATGTTCATTTATAAGATTTAACTTGACTGTGGCTGCGACTGCGTGAAGAAACGTTGCATAGTAGACAGTTGCACACCCATTTTCACCTTCAATGATAGTAGATTGAAGCTTATTATAGTAAGCTTCCGTGTCAAGAACACTTGACATTGCTTGCAAAATGATCTGGTTCTGGATGACAACAAGACCGGTTGTTCGGTCCCTAAGATTCAAATGTAGCGTGGCACCCATGGAACGAGAGATAGGGCCACCATCAGGGCCACTAAGGGACAAGTGCTCTCCATTTTTCTGGATGATCTGAGGATCATCACGGCCACGCTTGTAGACGACAATCTTATCGTCCTTGCTCTCTTCAGTGACGAAAATTGTACCATAGACTTCACTCGGCCTACTTTCATTCAAGTTAGTACTAATTCGTACTGAGAAAACCTGAACTAGAGGCGCTGCACGCCGATGGCGTAAGCCATTCTGCCTGAACAGCATTCGATCGTACTCTTCCTCCTCTACCGAAAAAGGATAGAGGCGGAAGGGGTACGCTGATTTGGCATCAAATTGGCCGTGTAATTTCTCCGAATCCAGCCAACTGGAGAGAGACCTGTAGTCAAATTAAGGAATTCATTCATTTGTAAAATAAAGCACTACAGGGAAATAGTGTAACACCAGTGACCAAAAGTTGATATTGTTGGTGAAACAAAGGAGGAGATATCCTCTCAGAAGATGAATAATCGTTGTTCGAATTCATATACTCAGCTTGTTAGCAATAAAACATTAAAGCACCAATGCTTGCACACAACTCCAGTTTGGCATTTTCTACAAAGGAAATTACTAAGACAACCCCACAAAGAAATCTCTCTAGGGATTATTTATTATTACTACTACATATGTTGGAAAAACTTACCTTGGATCATCAGGCAAGGAATGTTGTGTCAGCTTATCCTTTTCTTGAGATCGCACCTGCAGGGCAAAGGCCAAGGGGTGTTATTGTTAATTATAAAGAAAAATGAAAAAGAGAGAGGGTAACTTAAGCATTTCACAGTAATATAACAATAATGCAAGAAAAAGAAGAATGCCCACCCTGCTTGTCTCCCCGTCCGCCATGGGATTTGGAAGGTTGAGACTTGAGATGATTTGGTACTGTGAAGAAATTGAAGAAGTAAACTGAGTTGCCTGCTGGACGTAAAGAATATAGTGTTTAACTGTTTAACGTCTCAAGCCCATTTTCTTCTGCACAAGCCACATTGGATTGATGTTGTAGTAGCCAACCCAGGATAAAATAATAATAATAGGCCCAATTTCTTACGATGTACTTAGGGTTCTCATTAGACTCTACTGTTAAATTGGGCCCAAAGTGAGGTGATATAAGTTTGTGAGGATCCAATTCAAAACCAATTAGCAATGTGAGCAATGTGGGATACAAGGCACCACATATTCCAACATCTACCGCTCTAAATGATGAGGGATGGGTCGGTTTAGGTGCCATATGCCGCGCCCGAGATGGGGCTGTTTCCTTTGCTGCCGTCAAGAGATCTCAAGCTAGATGATCTTCCATTATTGCTGAGGCAAAAGCGTGTCTTTTGGGGATGAAATACGCCCTACGGATGGGACTCAAAAAAGTCCACATAGAGTCAGATTGTTTAGGACTAGTTTCTATTTTCACAAACAATATTCATAGATTCGATGGCTTAGCTTTAGTTATTGAGGATGTTAGTAGTCTTGTGTTTTCTTTTGAGCCAATTAGATAGAGTCATGTGCGCAGGGAGAGCAATGAAGTAACCCATCAGCTCGCTAGGGTGTGTCCTTTCGGGAGCGAGCGCCGAGCAATATTGGCATGGTTGTTTTCCTAACGCCATTGCACAATATGTAAGCCGAGATTTTCTTTCAAGTTAATAAAGTGATCTCTTTTCCCCTAAAAAAAGGCTCTACCGCTGTATGTTTTGGGCGACTAGCATTTTCAGGAACTACTCTAGAGTTTATTCGCAAGGTTTTGGTTCAATTTTCATGGGATACAACAATTAGAAATCAATTTAGGTGCACTTTCGCGGCCAAGAAAAAAAAGGGCACAAAACTGCTAGGAATAATCTCAAGTTGGGGTCATTATCTCAAAATAATCCTAACTTAACATATATATGACAATAATTTCAGCTTTCTCGACTTTTCATCAACATAGTTTTATGATGGCGGGAGACCCGATTTTCGGCGAAGGCACGCTGATTTAGGGAAAAAAACACAAGCCCATGCTGATGTGGAGTCAGATAATGCATTATCCTTCTTTAAACTGATCTAAAATTGGACTTTATTCTTTGTTTGTATTATTACATTTTATATTCATTTATAGAATTCATCTCAAATCGAATATATTATAATAGTTGATAAGACTATAATCATTTATCTCAGCTTCATTTTTTCTTATTCAATTTATTCTAGTGTTATATTTCTGAATTGAAGGAGTTTGGGTTGTATTTAGGAGAATGTTAGTCAAACACATTCTTTTTCATATCCAATTCTAATTACAGATTTTATCATACTGAATTTTGCTCCTGTTGCCACTGGTTTTTTACCTCCTCCTTGAGAGATTTTTCACTTAAATCTTATGTGTTATTTTGCCACTTTATTCACCTCTCTTTCTTATCAAATTACTAACCCACTAGTACATTGGCCCGTGCTAAGCACGGGTATTAACAAAATCAAAATTAATAAAATTAATTAAAATTTTTTATAAATAAAGCAATTAATAAAATACTAAGATGATATTCTATATCTTATTAAATAAATTGTAAAAATTAACCATAATTCCAGATTAAGCATTGTTAGGGATTGATTCCTGGCTCTTAGTCAATATTAATTTATTGAATGGGTATATTTAAGTTTGCATATTATGTATTTCTTTTGGATTATTTAAGAATTTACGAATTGTTTTTAAAAAGGCTCTTATTCCCACCATCAACAATGCAAGGTATTTTCGGCCCTATCAAAAGGATACCATAAGGGGAAAGGTATGGAAGGGTGAACCCTTTAAATAAATTTAGGGGTTTAGGGTTTAGGTTATGATTTCCCGTCGCCGCCTACCGGCGGCGTCGAAAACTCATAACCTAAACCCTAAAGTAGGTTAGATCTGGGAAAATGGAAGAGAAGAGAACTATACCAGAATAACTACATAACCTTCTAGTACTTCTATTTTTAGTGAAGTAACTTGAATGCAATACTTCAATATAGCAAGGTGCATGGGTCAATCTCGGAAACAACCTCTCTGTACGTTGCGTACAACCTGGCTCCAAACACCCCCATTGAATGGAAATTCACCCTCAGTAGTTGTTGTTGAATGTTCTATTAGTATTGAGATCTTATCATCTCTTGTCTTTATGTACAAAAGACTTTTGACATCTGAGTCCTAAAAAAAACCTTGACGTTCCTTTCCTTCTTTCATACGCGTCCGAATTTTGTTAGTGGTGAATGTGACAATTTAAGGCCATATTTCAATGTGAAATGTACGTATATGACTATATGCAAAGCCGTAGTGTACCTAAAGCACAATTTTAAATAAGAAGTTCAATTTCCTCTATAGAAGAACTCTCACCCCTGAACCTGTTATACAAATCCGTACAATTAGTGACTGGTGGAAAGCTTTGTTAAAAAAGGTTGGGAATTAGGCAGATTCTTCTGTCAATAATCAAATACTATGCTTTGTAGCAATGTACTGGTTTTTTTTAAGACTTATTTGAAAAACAATAAAATGAACACACGAATATAAAATCACTAAACAACTATATTTGGTGCATAGGATCTTTATGCGCATCCCATGCTGCTTTATAAGTTGGATGAACAACACCATTGACAGTTCTAATGTCTTCATAACATGTAGCACCTGTTATGTGTCTTAATATCAAAGAAAGTTAGTATTTTTCACCACAATTAGAAACAACATCTTCTAACTCACCGATAGTTTGAAGCCATGCTAAAGCACGTGATTTTTTATTTATCTATAGTTTTGGTTATATATTAACTTAATGTTTTTTGTTTAGGTTTTTCTGTTAATGATATACTTAACATAAGTTAGTTTGTATAGTCTTTGTCAAACTCTGCAACATAACGGTTATTGCAACCCACAAAACATAAAGGAAAAGTGAAAAAAGAAGAAGCAGATATTACTTAATTGGAAAAACATATTGTAGAAGGCTGTAGACTGTACACTGAGATAAAAGAATTGTATAGCCTTCAAGCACTTTTACAACTTCTCTGATGGAGCAATAAGTGTACAATTGAAAATAGGAAATTCAAACATTACGTTCTATCGTCTATCGTCTCTGTTTATTTAGGTCTCAAACTAAACATTATGAACTCAAGAATGTCAGAAATTTTCAAATGCGCTCTTAGGCACAAAGAAATTACAACACTCCACCAACCAACTCAAAATAAACAGAAGATGATGATATCAAACAACAACCAGCTTCCTTGTAATAACATTACTCTCCTTCCATCCCTACCATTCTACCTCTACCCTTCAATACATAACTATTCAGCCTAGTGCTACTCTTCTCAAGAAGAAGAGAGATAAGATGCGCTCGCCCAGCGAGAAAGTCCCTGACCTGCATAAGATGAATATCACAACCAAATTGGTGGAATACGTCGCATCGACCTGGGAGCATTAGCCAATACAACATCAAAAAGTCTAAGCCATGAAATAATAGTAGTCAGATGAGTGAGATGTTGGTTAAAATTGCATTTGAGTTCCTCAAATACTAAAAACATTTAAGTTGAATTACTTACCATAGCTTACACTCCTATGAGTGAAATATATACAGCTACAGAGGAATCCGAGGAACCCGTATGCTAACCTCTTCTCATCATCTATTAATCCATAAAGGCTTGTCATTATATACACTTCAAATCATAGAGACTCCAAACACATATTAAAAATAAATCACAGAATACCTATGTTCACTTAGACTCCAAAATTGGTCACACTACAGTAAAGTACAAACTGAGCAACACATAGCAAGAGTTACGATGACAAATAAGTAGCTCTAGTCACGCCGAATTTTTATTAGTTAGGTTCTAGTACTGAAATTGGAAATTTAAATAATATGAGTATATAATACAATACAGAGACGTCCTAATCACTCTTATAAGAAAGCTGATTCGTTTGAAACCTTATTGGGTGACAAAAGAAAAGCTCTTGTTGCACACCTAACCCCCAGTGCTAAACATTTCCGACTCCTTTCATTTAATCAGGTAATTCAGAGAGACAGAAAACCAACAACTCGCCCACCCCACCATCAGTAGATTCTCACCAACTCTCTGGCAACAACTTCCAGTATGCAAACTCATCACTTTCTAAAATTCACAAAATTACAAACCAATACAAATCATGAAACCTGTTAATGATTAGTGGAAGACATAATATAAGGGCAGAGTTGAAGTAGAGTTAAACTTACCCCTCATGTACACTTACTCTCTTGATCTGGTACATCAAATCTTATGGAAACGCTACCCATATGGAACAGGAGGAACCCTTTACTTGTACATCTAAGATATCAAGTAACACAAAACAATTTAATACAACAATATGCCAACTTCAGTATTGAGCAAGAATACTGAAACATTGAAAAACTTCCACTTAAAACAATAATAAGATGCCACGATCTGAACTATGAAACCTTTTGATTAATACAATAATAAGAAGACTAAATAATTCAATACTACTGGATCTGTTTAATGTAACAGATAAGAAGACTAAACATTCAAAAAAGGCATCACGAAGGACACATACATGTGGCCCATTGATCTCAGTCTACTGGATCAGATGGAAGTTGCTATCCCAATGTACACTTTGAAGTGGATTGCAGGCTGCCTAGCAAATGCAAATGCCTCATTTAGATGCCTAATGGCAACTCCATTAATCCTCCCCTTCTCCAGTATAATACCTTTCAAACAATCATGTACAAAGTATAGAAAAACAATGATTTAAGCCATTTTATTTTATAGCCTAAAGATGTAGGCCGGATTGGAAGTTGAAGAATTGCAGAAACAAAGGGCCAATAAAAGTACAAACTAAGAAAATAAACAAATAACCCAACATGAACTCAATTCTTACCAAATCAAATTCAGTAAAAACTAACACTCAAGTATAATTGAATTAAGAGCTTTATAATTTCAAACTTCAATAACCGGAATCAATTTTGTCACTCACCACATTGGCAAGGCAACTCTTTTAATAATATACAAAATGGTAAAGATAGTTGAAACTGCAAGCCAATTACACTACCACTGGTAAATTGCCCCATTACTTTCCCCTCAGTATTTTAAAATGATTTCTTAAATAGATAAATCAGTTGAAAAAACGGAGAAAGAAGGATAAGAGATATCTGGAGAAGTCAATGCAAAATAACTGAAACTGGAAAAGGGGCTACCTGAAGTGTTAGACATCTCCAATTCAAATCATCATCCCCATCCTCCTTTGCTGGCACAAACATAAGAAAACCATAAATCAGGGGAAATGATGGAATATAGTAATTTTAAAAAAAGCTGTCGAAAAAAGACATATATGATGATATTATTGTCATCTTCTCTTAAGTTTACTGATGAAATGGTAAGTACAGTAGATCATAAGTTGAACAAATTTTCGCTTTAGGAAAAGAAAAAACAGATCAAATTAGCTACACGGTTGCCCGTTGATCTCTAGGTAAAACTTGCATATTTTCTTGCCAATGGAACGATGTTGTTGCTTGATCAAATCAGCCTTTATCAGAATAAAGCATAAAAGTTACCTAGCTATAGTCAAGGCATCATATATCACAAAGAGTCTCACCAGTAAAGGATGTCCTCATTGTTTTGTTGTCACTCCAAATTTCAAGCAAAAAAAAAAAGGCTTAAAGAGATGAATAGAGGACATTACGATGTGAGAAAGGTACTGGTCGAAACAATTTGATGGAAACTAAGTCGAATATATTTATTTCAGGAACAAAGGTATAAACAACAGAAACTACTTCACAACTTACTAATATTTAACCCAAAATAAATTATACACATATGATTGTTCATTACTAATGTCTTCCTTCCTAGTCTTTATCGCTCAGACTCATAAGACATCATCGGAAAATTAGAATATAATGTTAGTTATAAACTAAGATGCAACTCTACGGTTGGTACTTGATAGTGTTGTTAAACAATAAAAAGTAAACATATCTACAAAGAAAGAAAGAAAAAGCATATATCTGCAAAGAAGAAATCAGAAATTACCTTTCACATCAAGACAATAGCAAGGACTTTTCATCGAAATCATATCTGCAAAGAAAGAGAACAAAAAAACTTGTCCTGAGTATGATCATTCAAATTAAAAGAAAAATAAAAGAAAAAAAATTCAAAACTGAACTGCTGCTTCATCTATCTCTGAAATGTCAAAATTGGAATATGAGCTTCAAAACGGTTGGATGAACACAACAACGACTCATAAAGAAATGACAATGCAGCCTTATCGAAATTGTATACAGAGTATGCAAGTGATCTCTGGGTCCTCAATCAACAATTGTCTCTTGCAACAAATTTAGTCGGCAAGCATGTTACAAAACAGCCAGCTTATCAAAATAGAAAATATAGAAATAAATAAACAAAGTGAAGAGAATTATTTTAACAAAGAACCATAATTACAATGGGCAACGAAATAAAAACTGGAAAAATGGCTAATGGATAAAGAATGAAAGGGAGGATAGAGAGAAGATGCTTACCACTGGTAAAAGTGAGACTTTGAGATATCTTAGTCTTGTTTTCATTGTACACTCCTTGCTCCATTAGAGAACCCAACTTAAAATGAACCACCAAATAAATCAATTAGATAATTCGAAATACAGATTGGAAAAACTACGGTGATATCTGTCCATTATTTTTGTAATGGAGAAAGAGAGGGTGAGGGTGGAGAGAGAGAGGGGACATACCCGACTGCTGCTGCGGCTGTTGTCTTCTGTGAGAGAGAGAGACGGTGGGTGGGGGAGAAGAAATGAACTCCTTCAAAGACTGATATATAATTGTTGGAATGGGCTTTAATCGTTTGGGCCTTTCGGTTTTCTGTTACTCACTAAACCTAGAGTACTTGATACGCTTATGATTTGTAAACGGGTTGGGTGAGTTTATTTTGCTTGGAGCATTTAATTTTCTTTTTCCTGTCAAAGCTAGTGTAGCTTGTGTAGGACTCTTCCAATTTGTTTGGAAAGAATTTCTTCCATACAAATTTAAACGGATACACAACTATAAATTAAGTAACTGATTATTTGTTACCGTAATTAACTCTTTCCCAATCTTCATTTTCAAAATTATACGTTAAATATATACGTGATCAATCCTTACCTTAATTAAAATATCCTTTTTTATACTAACATATCTTTCTTTATATTAATTATGGCAATCAATATTTACGTGATATCAGTTCTTCTTTTTTTTCCGTAATATTCTGTTTATAGATCCAGCCCACAATTACCATAAATAATTCTTATTAATTATGGAGATTAGCAGTTAGCAACCAATAGAAGGCTGCCACCTATAGTTCTCAATCATTGTGAAGGGTCTATTTTTTTCACGTTTTCTCTCTCCGGTTGCTCCTTTAGTAATATATATAGATTTGCATACCAAAAAATTACTAACCTATTTAAATTAGCCTCGATCTCGGGGCAACCACTACATACATCTTCGCAATATTTTGAGATTATTTTTATTGATTCCAAACATTACACTTTCTATTTTGAATTATAAGATGAGTAGATGACCCCAATGAATATTAAACATGGCTCCATCATTGCCATCAACCCTTCCAACAACAACAATCGAGTGTATCCCCATTAGATTGGGGTGCTCGAGGTCGAGATGTACGCAACCATACCCCTATTTAAGAAAACAGAGATGTTGTATCCGAGATTGACCCATTGCTGCATTGAAGTACTCACTTCCAACAATTTCACCAAAATAAGAAGTGCTGGAAGGTTTTCATAGCCATTTTGCTATAGTTCATAATCACCTAAAGTTGAAAGATATAAGATAAATCTTTCAACTTTATAGGCATGTACCTTCCATTTGACCGATACCTCAATGTGATAATGGCCACCACGGATTTCCATTCGGGAAGTTTCAGTAAAATTACAACCAAACTCCAGCTCACCACAGACCTTATCCTGGGGTATGTACGAACTTTTACCACACTGAATGCCCAAATCTGCTTCAATTATCAGAGAAGAGTAAGCCGGCACAGCCACTAGAAACTTCGAAAGAGATATTGCAGAACCATTGCCAACTTCCATTGAATCATTTTCCTGTTTGTTAAACAGGGTGCTTTTAAAGTACTTCTGCTCATACCAGGTACTGTACTCATGTGCTTGATAGCGGGAAGTGATGCTTCCATACACATTGAAAGACAAATCAGTAGAATAAGTAGCATCATTGAAAGAGACCTTGACTTCCACAGCAGCTTGGACTGCATTCTTAAATATTGTGTAATGGATGGCTGCGTATCCATCATCTCCCGGAACTATTGAACATATGCGCCTATCAAACCATCCAATTCCTGATACGACGAGACCAATGTCCCAGCTCACATATCCCCTGCTAACTTCCAGTTGTTGTACAGGATCTTTGAGATCCATTTTTTAAAGTAAACAAATAACCGCCTTGGCGAAGTTCCTTTTCTTCGCCGACAACAGGAACACTATTGTCACCTGGTTGGATAAAGAGTGAATTTCTTCTGTCCCTCTGGAACATGACTAGATCACCTACTCCATCTTCATAAGTAATATTACCACAGAGGGCGCGGCTTGCATCACTGAAGCTACCAATGGATACCGAGAAAATCTCAACCAGGAATTTCCCCTCCGGCAAACCATGAGTCGGATTGCGACTTCTGGAGAATAAAGAAATACAGTAAACAGCTAGCAGACACCAAAAAAAAGTTGGAGTGAAAAAATATACAACATCAGGCAAATGCCTAGAAATCTGCTGAAACATAAACCTCAAAGGCATTTGAAGAAAGCTGAAATTAATAGATAAAAATTGAGCCACAGTGCCAGAATAAGGGAGATATAAGGTCGAGGGAACTTACCCCCAAACGGTTCTATCAGCGGGAAACCCACGATATAGATCATCCCATCTTACTTCCAATCCAAAAAGACAAGCGCGAGGACCAACAAAATTGAAGTGTAGAGCATAGTCTACAGCAACAAATTGCGCAGAATCACTAAATAGCAATCCCTGCGAGTTCCACAACTTCGCCTCAATAATCAATTTGGAGTACGCCGGAACAGCAACCACACATTTATGAACCCAATTAGCAGGTGTACCGCTTAAAAAAGAAGCCAGTGGAACATTCAAAAGAGAAGTTTGGAAATAGTTTGCTTCATCATCACTGTGGGTAAAGAACTCGGCATTGGCATAACGAGCAACAATCCCCACATATACATCATCAGGAGCGTTAAAGAGTTGATGGTGTCCATTTTTAAGAGTTAAATTGACAGTGGCTGCAACTGCGTGTAGAAATGTTGCATAGTAGACAGTAACACAGCCATTTTGCCCTTCAATTGTAGCAGACTGAAGCTTGTTATAGCAATCCTCCCTATCATAAACGCTTGCCATGGCATCCAACGAAAGCTCCTCCTGGACAACCGCGACACCCCTAGTTCTGTCCTTGAGATTAACATGCAGTGTGGCACCTCTAGAGCGGGAGATAGGACCCGCAACGGGGCCACTTAGGGACAGGAAGGAGCCATTTCCATGCTGGATGAGCTGAGGATCATCACTTCCGCGGTCGTAGAGGACCGAGTTATCACCTTTTCCCTTGTCAGTGACGTTGATTGTACCATAGATTTTACTGGGCTTGCCATCACTGAATTTTGTACTAATTTGGACAGAGAATACTTGAACAAGAGGTCCTGAGAGGCGTTGACGGAAGCCATTTTCAATTCTTAGCTTTTCACTCGGCCTTGGCACATAACTAGAGATAGGGAATGCTGTTCCTAAATCAAAATTGCCGTGTACTCTTTCTGAATTCAGCCAATCCGAAAAAGACCTGCAATATATATAGACGCAATGATATAAATCCATCCATAATAAAATTATAGATGTTAGTCAGTAAATTGTCTTCATCTAATAGACAAAGAACGCTGTTACCAACGTCTTCTTTGGTCTTTCTTTTTAACATGAGAGAAATCCTCTGAATAGTCAAATAATTTTCCGACGATTAAATTGGTATTTTAAGTAAGCTCCGATACCAACTAAACTCATTTAGTTCAAAATTTTGCCAGAGATTCCATATAAAAAAAAAACACTTTGCCAAACATTTTTATTATTTTCTCATTCTTTACTTCATCTCCCCCATTTTTATTCTTTTATGTTCTTATCTTTTTTCACTTTCCTTGTACTTAATCTCTCTTTTAAACTAACAACCATGGCATCCATTACCCAGAAACACCCTTCATGTTTGTCTTCCTATCCTAAGTTGTCCTCTGTACACTCTTTATCGGTTCCAATTATTCTATTATCTACCAGAAAAAGACCCCATCAAGGGATGTCATATGATAAAATTCACATGTATGTCCATTGTGTATAGCCCTGTACATTTTTTTCGGCTATTGGGGGAAGAAAAATTGGAGAATACTAGAGTAACCCGGTGGGTCGGAAATCCGATAGTGTAAATGAAATTTGGTGGGTCATTGACCCCGAGGTTTAGAGAAGTTTTTTTCTAGAATAATCTATTAGAAGCCCTTAAAAAACACGCACATGGAAAACGAGATCCAGGACAAACTGAATACTAATTTAGAACATTCTGACTTGGGTTGGGTGTTATTCTATAAGAAGACAAAAAAAAGAAGATAAAGTAGCACAAATGAAAGGAGAAAAACATACTCTTGTTGACCATTAGGCGTAGAAGAATAATGCAGCTCACTAGAACGCGCCTGCAGGGTAACAAACAAACCAAAAAGAATAAAGTTAACAACATTAAAAAAAACAGGAGGGTTGGAGCCTTGGAGGGGGGGGGGGGGGGGGAA